>BQNB010153390.1:0-15649 GCA_026074375.1 Tanacetum coccineum
TTTCTTGATTTCTTGATTTGTCATTATATGCTTGTTTATGTTTATCAATTTATACTTGTTTAGGATCTTTTGTATGCGACCTATCATTCAACTGAATCTAGTGATACAGACCAAGTAGATCTAGAGTCTGGGATAGCTCTTCATATAGTAATTTATACATCTAGAATCATAGGATCACAAATATTGTCTTTCTAAATCTACGCTTCGGGCTTAACTAGTTAATTGGATATTGCCAATGGTTTATTGATCGTGTTGACTAGCAGGTAACCTAGATAATTCAACAAGTAACGTCCTGATTCCATTGGATAGTTGGACAAGTGGACTACTAGTGTATAAACTACCATTAAGCGGTAAGTGGGTAAAGTCTCTATGAGTCAGGGTTTAACAAGATCACCACTGCTTTAATCCCTAAGATAGATTATAATCAGCAAATAAGGATGCTTTATGCGGATGCTTTAATTATGACAGAATTAATGTGTCTAGGTCTTAGGATGATGTAACGCCTAAATCTTAAGAATGATATGCCACCTCGAGAAAAGAAATCATTGCACTAAATAAACAAACTAACTTTCTAATCGGATTAATAATGGGTAATACAGTTTTCTTATATAAGGTTTAACCGCTCTTTTATCTTTTATTAATTAGCTTGCATGGGTAAAAGTGCCTTGAATTGATTGTAGTCACCAACCAAACCGTGTTAGTCTCTCAAGCTGAAAACCTCCTTTTTCCCGTTAGAATTAGGATTTAGATTGACATAGGTTTAACATAGGTTTAGAATAGAATAGAATTAACATAGATTAGATAACCAAGATATTAATTAAATTGATAGATTTAACCTCGCTTCAAGTGTTCGACACCCTACTTACCACGAAACTACTACCGATCGGGTACACTGCCCGTTAAAGTGTTGTTTTTGGTTTAGTCGGCAAAATATAAATTTAAAACTTGAATCAATAAAATATACACCACACAACGACACATCAAGTTTTTGGCGCCGTTGCCGAGGAGTGAAAATTAATCTTGATTTTTATTTGATATTTTGGTTTTTAACATTAGATTAGATCTAACCCTTAGGATTAGTGTAATTTAGATTAGTGTATATTCTTGTATATTCTGTAAATTTTGTATATTTGTCTTTAATTGTTTGCTTGTATATTTGTGTGTTTAATTGTTTGCGTATTTAAATTGTTTTTCTTAATACACTGTTCTGGTTGATAGTTGAATACGGCGTATCCACTTCCATCGGATACGGCGTATCCAGTTCTCTGTCCAATACAGCGTATTCACCCAACAGATTAATACGGCGTATCCACTTCCATTGGATACGGCGTATCGATCATCTGGAACAGAAACTGAAATCTTGGTTTTCCTATTTGATTTTCGTGCCAAAATTTTTTCTATCTTCAGAACAAATCCTACTGATTGTTTATCCCTTGTTTCAGGTAGTGCATGACAAGGAGTTCTACAAACGAACTATTTACACCTTACAAAGAACCTGAACAAGAATTTTGATCATCAAGGAGATGACTCTTCATGGGACTCATAAGTCTTGTACATTTTGAGATGCATAATTTCATATACCTTTTTGACCAAAGATGCTAGAGGAAGAAAAATGCGGAAAGAAATGGCGGAATCCTGGAGCAATTGATGAGCAAGGACCCGAACGGCCTATGGATCGGGAGTCGTACGGCACCAAAATTGATAACAAAGATCAATTTGAACTGAAAGGCCAATTTCTTAAGGAGCTTCGAGAAAACACATTTAGCGGTTTGGATAATGAGGATGCTAATGAACACATTAAGAAAGTTCTCGAAATCGTTAACTTATTCCATGTTCATACATTCACTGAGGATCAAACGTTGCTTCCGTAAGTCTTCCCTATATACCTAACTGGAGCCACTAGTCGTTTGGCTAGAAATGTACCAACTGGTATGATCAAAACTTGGGATGAATCTTAAGACTAAGTTTTTGAACAAATATTGCCCAACCTGGTCGAACTGCGAAGAAAATGGAGGAAATCTAACAAAACTTTGAAAGCAGATGAAACCCTTTATCAAGCATGGGAGCGCTTTAAAGAACTCTTGATGAAGTGTCCTCAACACTATTTGACTGAGATGCAGGAGGTAATTTTGTTCTACAATGGGTTGGATGTTCCAACACGACAGATTCTTGACTCAAGAGGTGCCATTCCAACTAAGACAACTGAAGATGCTAAAAAGGCCATCCAAGAAATGGCAGAATACTCTCAAAAATGGCCTAATGAAACATCTAGAGGAAGAAGTACTGAGACTTCTGACGGACTAGCTGCTATACAAGCACAACTAAACAATTTAGGAAGAGAGATCAAGAAGGTGAATGAGAAAGTTTATGCTGCTCAAGTAGGATGTGAACAATGCAAACTAAAAGAAGAAGGGAAAACCCTAGAAGAAGCTTACTACACGCAATTTGGTGGACCTTTTCAAGGAGGGGGATATAGAGCAACAGCTCCAGGGTACTATCAAAGGAACAACGCAAATCCTTCGTACCAAGAACGAAGGCAATCTATGGAAGATACCCTGAGCAAATTCATGAGTGAATCAGCAAAGAGACACGAAGAAAATTCCAATTTGATTAAAGAAATCTGAGCTACGACAGATGCTGCCATAAGGAACCAAGGAGCATCAATCAAAACTTTAGAAATTCAAATCGGGCAAATGAGCAAGGTACTACAGGAAAGAGGATTTGGAAGCCTACCAAGCTCAACTAAAACAAACCCGAGAGACCAAGTCAAGTCGATTTCAACCACTATTGAAGTTGATTCATACTCGATACGCCGTATTGGATCATCCCAATACGCCGTATCCACTGGACAGAACAGTAAACTGTTGTACAAGTCAAGACAAACGACGGTTCCTTTTCCAAGTCATTTGGATAATCATTACTGTGAAGAAGAAGAGGGGAACTATGGACCAAAATTCACAGAAGCTTATGGAGCTTCACATATCAATAACGCCATACCTCAAAAGGAGAAAGACCCAGGGAGTTTCACTTTACCTTGCTTTATTAATAATACTTGCTTTGACAATGCCCTTGTTGACTTAGGAGCTAGCGTTAGTGTTATGCCTCTCTCGACCTACCTTAACTTAGGTTAGTGCGATTTATGAAACAACAAACCTCAATTTAGGTTGACAGTGGAATTAGCATATAGGATAGTGAAATATCCAAAAGGAATAGCTGAAAACGTACTAGTAGGAATTGGCAAATTTACTTTCCCTGTAGAATTTATAATTCTTGATATGCCCGAGGATATCAAAGTGTCCTTGATCCTCAGAAGACCATTTTTGTCTACCGCTCGTGCTAAAATTGATGTTTACAAGAGAAAGATTACTTTAAGAATTGGGGAAGAAAATATTATTTTCAAAAGTGTTAAACCTGCTAGTAGTTTAATTAAGAGGGTCTACATGCTAAGTTTGAGAGAAAGAATGGAACTTGATTTAGAAGCTAGGCTTATGGGAGAAAACTTTGGTGTTAAATAGATCATTATATAGACCATTTCTTTGAAGATAAGTGAATTAAATAATCTTAATGAACATTTGAAATAGCTTAGGAGGAAATCAAGGAGATGGATTTAGTACCCACCATTATGGAACGGTAGGTGTAATTAAGGAATTTAGAACTAGGATGAGCCATATGATACTTGGAAATTGATGATTACCACTAGTTTTGCGATTGATGATAAGATAATCCACCACAGACTAGTGCCTAACTTAAGTTTTCATGCATGATAGGATTTGTAATTTTCACAATCAACTATATTCCCGTTATTGTATGTCAAGGTGATGTCATATATAAGTTTTATAATTTAAATAATTAATAGATTAGTGGTGTACAAAAGGAAATATGTTGTAGGGCTTTTTAATGAATGTGCTATTTTTGTTGGAACCGTTTTGTTGTGATGAACTTTGCCAGGTTTTTTAGAGAATATGGATGCTTATCGTGATAAAGGATATGGGCAATGTTCTTGTTGGTGAACAGTTTCTTAGAGATGTAGGAATCTAAAGGCAAGACGGTTTGATGGATCGATACCATTTAACAATGGTTGATGATGATAGTAACTTACAAATGGTGTCGATCCATCCGAGATTTATAAACCACATAATGAGCATTATTGCAATTTAGTTCCCACCTTAATGAATGTAAGTGAATTGGATAAGAAGAATGGAATCTCGAATGCATACCAAAGGCTTAAAAGTTTCTACAAAGGAGTTTTTAATCTAGGACCCAATTACATTCGATATGCGAAGATGGAAGAATGGCTCATACGCGGGCACATTAGCATGCATGAGATGAAATGAAGAGAAGCTGAAGAAAAGTCTAACTTAAAGAGTTCGCTGTAAACAAAAGTGCTTCCCGGGAGACAACCCAGATTGTTATTTAATTTTATCGAGTCTGTCTTCCCAGACATCAATACGGCGTATCCGCTCCATACCATACGGCGTATTGATTGTCTAGACGTTATCAGTCTTTATTTTTATTGCACTTTAAAAACATTATTGTCAGATTTGGAATACGGCGTATTCACTAACCTAATACGCCGTATCCACCAGACTGACCCGTAATTAGTTTGTTTATTTTAGTTTAAATTAACCGTAGGTACCAAGATAGGAATGCACATGTTTTTCCTATATTCTATACAGGACCTCGAGAAAGAAAATATTCGACGATTCGTTGGTTGGAATGAATTATTTTCTAGAATTTATGTGTGGTTATTGTGCTAGGATTCAAATGCTTTTCCAGCACACAATCTTTCTCATAAACGCAACTTGGAGAATCTACCGAGCAAATATCAGGGGAGTTTCTCATTCTAATTCTTTTTAAATTCCCGTAGTTAATGTTTTATATATACAACGAGGACGTATAATTCAAGTGGAGGGATGGAATTAGAATGTTTACTTGTCCTATTTTCACACTAAAATGCTTAAATTATGCTTAAATTTAAAAAAAATCAAGCATGCTTTTGTGAAATAACATGATACATAACCCGCACACAATAACCCTTATTAGATATTGTCAGGAATTGGCCTTTCCGTTTCCAAATGTTTACCCAAATTCCACAAAAATATGAGTATGCCGGTGATGTTGTAGACTTTAGAACTTGGCTTGGTATATCTATTCTTTTTTTGGGTAAAAGGGAATCAATACCCCGGTAAATTGCATTACACCAAAAAAAGCGTTTAAGTACAAAGGATGAGGGTGAAGTCCCTCATCTCAGCCCGTTACATAGGCAAAAATAAAGCAAAACTAGATTTGCTACATTCCTTTCCACTACATAAGAACGACATGCCGATCTTATGAAATCAGAAAAAACAACTACTTCCTACCACGACATTTAAGTTTGAAGTCAAATTGGTCACAAAATTCTTGATATAGGCTTGAATGTTCTTCAAATTGAACTTCATAGTCTTCATAAGCATCTAGGATCTCACCTTCCAACTGTTGCCCACCACCAAACGAGGAGGTAGGAAAAGACATACCATCATCAGGTTGGAATACTTCCTCTACATCCGTATCAGAATCTGCATTGAGAACTTCCATAGATGAGCTAGGTTTCTTAGATGAAACCTTATCATCCTGTATTTCCCCCGAACTACAACCCTCCTTAGTATTATTCCCAATATATTCCAGTATTGACTCCTCCTCAATCGATTTATTAATGAACTTCCTAACAGCATCAAAACTAATATCATCACTAATATAGTTCGGCTTACCATCTTTTGAAGAATCAGGAGGAGAAGGCGGCTTAGTTGTATTCGAGGACTGTTCCATGTTATTGCTAACATGATTATCAGTTTGTGGTTTAACCACCGCACGGTAAACAAGTTTTGTCTTAGGATTGTTAACACGATATCCTTTAATATAACGTTGAGTACTAACCTTTTTATCCGTATTCTTCTTACCCGTATTAACCACAGGCTTAATAGCAATCTGTTTACCCTTGTCTTCTGTTGCACTCGATTTCTTAGGATAAATAGCTTGCTTCTTAGGACACACAGCCTCCAAATGATCAAAAACACTTTACAAGCTCCCGCATCTGGAGGTTTTAGCCATTCATTCTTCGATATCAAACTTTTGACCATAACGTTATCCATTGTCTTCATCTAAGGGAGAAATTTCCCACATTAAACGAATTAACAAGAGGAGTTTCAGTATGATATTTCCACAAGAGCTCTTATGCATAGTCACTACGTCCCTATGTATTCAGACCAAATGCTTGTAGTTTTGCGCATCTAATCTATGTGTTTACCACCCTTTGCAGCTCAATACTCTTCCAATCCAACTTTTTATAAGCTACTATAGGCACGTTATGCATTTTCACCCACAACGGAACAGTATACACCTCCTCCTTCTTAAGTAGAGTATTCAGTTTCCATTCCTTTAAAATGAAAGGGACCAGATTGATTCGCCAAGGACCACCCTCCATAACCTTTTCCATGCCCGCCTTAGTTTCAAATTGAAAAAGAAACATGCCATGGTGTGACATGGCATGTTTCAGTCCAAACTTCGCCCAAGCATGTTTTACAAAAATCATGACCAATGGGAATGCTAGCCTTTTACCAACGGAGTAACCGTATAGGGTATTAACAAACCTCAATTTAATTTCATCAACTGCATCCTTAGGAATAGATACAGCTGACAAAGAGCTCTTATCAGTTGTGTGTACATCGTTTGTGTGGCTACTAATGTCATTCACCATGGAATTGGAACATCCTTCATTAGGACTAACAATCTCCTTAACCATACCAATCTGATAACCGGATTGAATAGTTTGAGACCCATTATTCGAATCCAAAGTTTGTGCAATTGGTTCCATATAATATAATAAATCAATAAACAAAAAAATATCAATACTATTATTAATAAAAAAAAAATAATTAAAAATAAAAAAAAAAATTATAAAAAATATAATAAAACCAAATATTATAAAATATTTACTCAATTTAATAATATGACAAATAAAAAATAACTATAAAAAGTAAATAAAATACATTAGGGTTTTTGGATATTCAAATCCTACAAACCCACATAAGCATGGACTTTGTTGCATCGAGGATACGGACACAATTTACGAGACAACCATTTGGTTTACCATCCTTGCCGATCATCTTACCATCTATGTTCTTGATTTTTCCAGCTAGGTTACCCAACAATGAACTCTTTTCCATCGAACCCCCATCATCATGCTTCTTGCAACTTGACTTACGGTTCAAGAATCCTTTATCTATCTCTCTAAAAACCCACTTCAAATTTAAACCAACAACAACATAAAAACTAGCGATAAGTAAACCCTAAATAGGTTTGAACAAAATTCGCTACGCACTAGTACCCTTACGCTGCCAAACGAAACCTTAAAATACAACCAGTAGATCGAAACCCTAAAATTATTAGGGTTTATAAGGAAATCATTTAAGGGTTAAAAAACAACTCACCAATACCCTTGTGAATATATCAAACAGTGATATAGTGTAACAAGGGATCGAATATATAATTGATGATTCCTTAAAATCGGAATGATCGGCCCACCAAAACCAATCGCCCAATTCAGACCCTATTCTGAATCATAACCCAAACCGACTTCAATCACTATGAAGTTAGCGATCTCCTTAACCAAGATCAAATCAAAGTTTAATATGTTCAAAGGAATCGTCTATGACCCAGAAAAGTAATAAACGAAACCCTAAAACAATAGAAGACCCTAATCCGATTAAGGTAAGTATAATCACAGAACAATAGAGAAGAAGAGTCAATTATGAATTAATGGATCAGAAAAGAGGTGAAAAGTGATCGGAAAAAGAGGCTATTGGTGGCCGGAAATTACCAAAATTAAGAGAGAAAAAAGGTTTTTTTTTAATTGCTTGGTATATCTATTCGAGACCACAATAATGAGTATTATGGATTTAATTGGAGTAACTTGTTTAAATTGGTAAATTTTAAGATTACACCCAAATCGCCTTTACATGTTGCTTATTAACTAACTACACCGTGTTAGTTAACTCCCGTTTTTAACCTTTTCTCTCTCATCTTTAGAGTGAAGATCCACTAGAACAACCCGTAGAGCCAATCCTTTAGGAATTACACCAACTATTTGTTTCGTTACACCCTTACACCTTAACCTACCCTGTTAGATTAAGTTTAATTTACAGTTGCTAGTTGCTTAAAGTGTAAAGTTTGTATTTCCTGAGTCTTGTGTCATTTTCTATCTTTTGTGCGGTTGGAAATTTGCACATTGCAAATGTGAATGTATATTAGTAGTCAAAACTCATGTGATTTTACTGCCGTCACAATTAATGGTAAATCCTAAGAATGAAGGAACTATCAAAGAAATTATCCGAAATTATTATGATTGTGAAGATGGTGAAACTACACCAAGATTTGAAGTATAGTTAGCCAAAAAAACAAAAAAATGGAAAAATACAAAAAGAAAAAGAAAGGAAGTTTAAAGATAATCGTTTCGCAACTATCGAAGGATTTACACGAAGGATCGATTATTCGTTGATACGTCTAAAAAATCAACGATGTAGAGTATTGTACAAAGTGGAAAATATCGCCCACTTGCCTTGTAGAGTATGTAAAGTTTTGGGATGATTGGGAAGTTGGCCGTTACGGGAACGCCAACTTAGGTTGTTGTTTTTTATCAATGATCAAGACGTTGTAAATAGTTGTCTTAATCATGGTAACGGTCGGGAAAAAGTGTCTAGCAACTTGTATCTTAAGTCTTAATCTATTTTTTTCTTGATTTTTATTAACAAATTTTACTTTCCCTTCTCACTAATGATTAGCCGCTTGTTATACGAGAAATTGAGGGACTTGTTGAGCGGTTGCATGTATATTCCGTTGTTACGGACCATGTATACATGTCTCAGCTGCCTCGTTGGTTTATGAATTTTGGTGAAAGTTAGAAGGTTCCTACCCTATATCATTCTTCATCCTAACCGTTGGTTAAATTCTATGAGGATGTGATCGAACACACTGTCTATTATGTCATTACGGCCATTGTAGGTGTGCTTCTGCTGCCTTATTGGAGTGGTATTCTGTGAAAGATTTGTAGAATGATCAACCGTAAGCCTTTCATACAAAAACCCATATTTACTTTTAAAATTTGTTACTACTTTGGCTCTTTAGTTGGTGGAGATGTGTATCCTTGCCAAGCTATATGATGGAAGACTCGTCACGATTTCCGAGCAATGAGCGAATTAGTACATGGTTTCCATATAGATTAGTTGAGTGATTTGAGTGTTTTTATCTTCCTATTTCTTGAGGTGTTTAGTTGTGTACTTGTGCTTTAACGGAAAATATCCTTAAGGATACATTTTTATAAACTTCTAAAGGCTACTTGAGGACAGTAGGATCTATGGGGGGTCATTTGATGACATTCAAATACTGTCTATTTGTGTGAATCGTTTTTTATCCCTTGTTATTAACATATTTTGTATAGTTTTTGCAAAGATTATTACTTAATCATTTATATTTAAGAATTGCAGTAATATGGAAGTAATTAGTGAAAGTAGCAATAAGGCGACGCCATTCTGGAGCTTTAAATAAAGATATTTTGAAGATTAATATTCTGAGGGACAATATGACGTATCAATAAAGGAATATAGGCGTTTATCTGTGCCTACAACTCACCAAAGACCAATTTACGAATAAAGCTCTATAGTCATATCCAGAGAGACTCAATTATGAGTATTCAAAATATGGACTTGAATATATTATTCTAGAAAATATCAAGAGTGGTCCCTACTCCAAAAAATCCCACAATACGCCGTATCAACCTTGGTTACGCCGTATCGAAACCGACTTCCTAGACCTTATAAACAGATAACTCAAAAATGAGTTTTAAGTGTGCTAAATCGTATTCTCGATACCTAAACCATAAAAGTCGATTTTCAGAGGAGAAAAAGAGCAGAAGAGGTCGAGCAATTTTATCAATTCCATAGGATACATCATGTAATTCCATATACTTTGGTAATCATTCAGTTTTTGGTATCATTTATTAACTCAGTTAGTTTACATTGGCTAAATAATTACTCTTGTATTTATTAGTCGTTTGAGGCTTTTTTAAAAAAAATTACCTTTGGGTATTAGATATTATTATGTGATCTTGAATGTTTGGTATTTGTTTATCTCTATTTCTTGATTTATCGTTAAATGCTTGTTTATGTTTATCAATTTTTACATGTTTACGCGCTTTTGTATGTGAGTAATCATTCAACTGGATCTAGTGACACGAACCAAGTAGATCTAGAGTCCGGAATAGCTCTCCATATAGTAATTTATACATCTAGAATCATAGTTACATAAATATTGTCCTTCTAAGTCTGTGTCTAGGATACGCTTCGGGCTTAACTAGTTAATTGGATATTGCTAATGGTTTATTAATCGTGTTGACTAGCAGGTGACCTAGATAATTCAACAAGTAACGTTCTAATTCCATTGGATAGTTGGACAAGTGGACTACTAATGTATAAACTACCATTAAGCGGTAAGTGGGTAAAGTCTCTATGAGCTAGGGTTTAACAAGATCACCATTGCTTTAATCCTTAAGATAGATTATAATCAGCAAATAAGGATGCTTTATGCGAATGCTTTAATTATGACAGAATTAATGTGTCTAGGTCTTAGGATGATGTAACGCCTAAGTCTTAAGAATGATATGCCACCTCGAGAGAAGAAATCATTGCACTTAATAAACAAACCAACTTTCTAATCGTAATAATAATGGTTAATACAGTTTTCTTATATTTGGCTCGACCGCTCTTTTATCTTTTGTTAATTAACTCACGTAGGTTAAAGTGCCTTGGATTGGTTGTAGTCACCAACCAAACTGTGCCAGTCTCTCAGGCTGAAAACCCCCATTTTCCTGTTAGAATTAGGATTTAGACTGACATAGGTTTAGAATAGGATAGAATTAACATAGATTAGATAACCAAGATATTAATTAAATTGATAGATTTAACCTCGCTTCAAGTGTTCGACACCCTACTTACCACGAAACTACTACCGATCGGGTACACTGCCCGTTAAAGTGTTGTTTTTGGTTTAGTCGGCAAAATATAAATTTAAAACTTGAATCAATAAAATATACACCATACAACGACACAATCAAGTTTTTGGTGCCGCTGCCGGGGAGTGAAAATTAATCTTGATTTTTATTTGATATTTTGGTTTTTAACATTAGATTAGATCTAACCCTTAGGAGTAGCGTAGTTTAGAGTTCTTTTATTCTTGTTTGTTTATTGTGATTGTGTGATACGACGTATTCAGTTTTCTGAATACGACGTATTGGTTATTTAACTGCCTTTCTAGTAAGTTTATTTCAGGATGGATGATCTCAACATGACTATTGAAGAATATATCAAGCTTGAAGAAGAAAAAGCTTGTAGGCGTGGTCGGGTGTTTAACTGGCAAACTGCTACATATGGAAAAATCAGGGTTAATGACGATCTTCATGACCTTAGCTCAATGGAAGCTGAATTTCCAGCTATAGTCATTAACGATGCCTTTGCACCTCAGGATGCACTTCAGTGCAAATCTCAAGTAAGTACTCTTGTCAACGATGATATCGACTTTAGAATATCATTTGACGAATCCGATGATGAGGATTACACAATATTTTGTGACAAAAACTCGTTTTCTTATAAAATGATTTCTGTCAACGATTTCAAAACGGATTCAGAAAATGATAATGAAAAGTCGTACCTTCAATTCCATCACCTGAGCCTGCGATCAGTTGTTTTGGTGATTTAGACTTCTTTAAAGATTTTGAGAACGTCTAAATCAGATTTATTAACTAAACCGACCTTAAACCCTCAACATATCGATAAATTTAATTTAAATAATGAAACATCAGTGTCTGAATATGATGAAGAGGAACAAAATATTTTGTACTTTAATGATCTATTCCACTTCAACATTATTCATCCCGATGATTTAAAATCAGAAAACGACAATGATAATAACGAAATCGATATAACACAGTCTTCAGAGGGTAATGAAATTAAACATGGGTCATGTGTGCTTTCAGAAATGAGTCACGATAAAGTTACTAAAACTTTCAGAACGGGAAGTTTTCTCGTAAACTTAAAAGTAAAAACCGTGATTTAGAGATATTATATGAACGGAATGCTATTCTTTCTCATTATGAATTTATATGTGTCGTTTGGCATTCTGTTCGACCCTAAGCGGTATTATAAGGATGGTAATTATACGATAATGGTGCGGAGGCCAAAGTACATTTTCTTTACTTTGTTAAATCTCAAAGAAAATTAGTCTCCAAGAAAGGATACGGCGTATTAGGAATAAACCTATACGGCGTATCCATTGTTTTTAACATACGTTGACTAAGTCAACATAATCCACCAATATGGCGTATTCATCAAACATTGATACGGCATATCGGGTTTGGGTATAAAAACCCAATCAATACGCCGGATCTGTTCTTACCACAACATTTCACTGTCACACACACTAAATTTTTACTTAACGAATTCTTAGAGATCGATTGTTATTTGACTAAGTAATCATCCCCTTCTTCGTCTAAATCTTACGGTAATAAGTCCTACCCATTTTCTTGTGATTTCAAATTTAATTAGGGTTAGGGTTTTGTGGATTTTGCAATATGCCGTAGATGCATTCTTTTAGGATCCCTTTGCCTCCTTAGAATAAGAAAAACTGATTGATTGCTTAGATGGCTAAATGGGTTAAAATGGGTAAACAGGGGAACCCCCTTTCGTTTTCATACTGCATAATCAATATGGCGTATCCACTCACATGGATACGGCGTATTGACAAATTTTTACCCAATTTAAAACACCAACATGGCGTATTCTATAAAATGAATACGACATATTAACTTAAAAAGGATCCTGGGTTATCAAGACCCATACGCCGTATTGACTAAAATCTATATGGCGTATTGACTTATTAATCCCTATACGACATATCCATTTATGAATACGCCGTATACACTCTCAGAATAGAAGGTTAAAAATTCTATAATCTTTGTGCTATCCTCGTTAATTTTGTAGATATGGCACCCTTACCACCACGTGAGCAGAGACACCCATTTGTTAGATACCAGGGTCTTGAGTATACTAACGCGGATATTGCTAACTTTGAGGACAGGTTGGAGAGGATTTACAGTCGGGAGATACACAGGGTTCAGGTTATAGATTTTCTGGGGATGCCCGAGCTTATGAGGGATGGTTTGTTTGCTAGGATGGTTATGGAGCACCGTGATGATGCCGGTGTAGTTGTATTCACTAGTAGAGCCTGGGGAGGCTATTTGATATTAGGGGGCCTATGGTTAGGGAGCTTGTTCTGGAGTTCTTTAGCACGCTTAGATTTGGTGAGGTGTTGCTTGACTTGGATGCTCCTGATACTATTCAGTTTCGGTTAGGCGGATCCAGGAGACGATTGAGTTGGAGGCGGCCTTGGGATTACACACCGGGGATGAGATGGAGTCCCCTAGTTTTGCTAGGTACTGGAGTGAGAGTGAGAGGATGATCCCTAGGAAGGGGGATCTACATGATTATTGGAGGGATATTTTGACTGCTGGAGATTTCCTAGGACCTCCTCCTTCTTACACTTTGATCAGAGATCTGGTATTGAGACTTTGCCATCAGATGATGGCACACAGTATTGTTGGGAGGAGTCAGGCACTTGAGAAGGTAATCGTGACAGATTTGTTCTCTTTGAGAGGGATGGACGTTGCTCGGTCAACGTCCCTTATTTATTGGCTAGGTATTTAAGATTGTTTGCCGCTGGGAGGAAGAGCGGGGCTCATATTTCTGGAGGGCAGTTTATAGCTTCATTGACTAGGCATTTGGACTCCTGACTGCCAAGATACTTGGTGGATTGACAGTTATTACCCCTGAGCTTCCGATTATCGATATGGGTGAACTGGTGAGATTACAGGTCTGTATGGAGGTTGATGATACATGGGCCTGGGTAGCCATGGGACCAGAGAGGCAACATGATGCTGCGGCTGGTGCCCTTAGGGTGGCTCAGGATGCCCCGATTATTGATGAGGGTGGCCAGGCTGATCCGACGCCCGTATAAGCACCGCCTCCACCACCACCAGCTCCTGCCCGGATCATGCCTCAGATGATGGCCAGACAAGAGGAGGACATGCATGAGATTCGTGGGGCATTGACTAAGCAGCGCAAGGTGATTGACGCGATGGCTCGTAATTTTTCCAGGTTTAGTACATGGGCTATTACTGGGCTCGCACGGATGATGGACAGGGCAGGAGTTGCCTACGTGCCATATTCTGAGACCCATGTACCTTATCAGAGACGTCGAGTTAGACAGAGGACCGGTGAGGCCAACACCTCCGCAGCACAGCAGGACCCACAACAGCCAAACCCATGATCCCTCATATCCTTATCTTTTGTTCATCAGTACATTTATTATTATTCTTGTCATGATGTACCTAACTATTAAACTGGTTCTCATATTTTTGCATATATGTCATGGTATGACGTTTTGATTTGTTAGTGTATGATAGAATCAAGACTAGCAGTAAGTTCAGCACCATAGTTCATGAATATGTTACGGAAGTGATTGTGTAAATAGTATACACGTATAACAATACCAAAGTATATGGAAAATTCCCTAATTACCCTTAAGGACAAAGGTAAAAAGATAACTTCACACAATTAATATATACTACGTATATTTACCGGGAAGTATGATTCCCGGGTCGTTATTCCCTAATGATTTATGAAATTGAAACTACGTTCTTGTTTGGACAATGATTTGAATTTTTTCGAAGTTTGATTTGATTATCTATTTCTACAAATTAAAATTAACAATTAAAATAAGCAACAATAACAATTAAGCTAGAAAACAAGTAACGGGAGCAAAGAAAACGCGACAAATAAGCAACTAAAGCAAAATTAAACCCTACAAATGCAAATTTAATTTCTAAACCTAAGTTAATACAAAAGAAAATTTTAAGAAAAAGAAAATTATTTTTTTATTATTTTTGTATTTATTATGAATTATAAACTAATTAAATGAATTAAAATCCTAGAAAATAGCAAATTAATTCCTAAAAATTATATAAAAAATGATTTTTAACTTTAGAAAATTCTATGAAATGATAAAAACTTAGAAAACTATTCTTAACTATTTTTAAATTTAAAATCTTATTTTTAAAACTAAATTAAAAAGCTTAAAAGTGAAATTAAAAATCTAAAAATGATAAAAATGATTTTAAAGCATGTAAACCTTAAACTAATTATTTTAAAAACCAAAAACTATTTTTTTGTATTTTTAAAAATTATTTTTCTATTTTTTATTATTTTTCTAAAAATTTTAACTATGAAAAGTTATAAAAATTAAAGGAAAAGAGAGAAAAATCCAGAAAAATCAACAAAAGTCCTAAATCAAACAAGGAATAAGGGAAAAATAAGAAAACACTCTCAGCTTATCTAATAAGCTGAGAAAAAGTCTAGATAAGCTACGGCTTATCTTATGACTAAGGGCTCAAAAAGAAGTTAAAGTTAAAATGCATACAAAGCTGTTAATATAGATTCACCACATGAACAAGATCCGGAGGTCGGATTAAGTGAAATAGAAATCGAGCCATTTTATTAAGAGAAAAGAG
>BQNB010153391.1:0-15649 GCA_026074375.1 Tanacetum coccineum
AACGGGAAAAGGTATATCTTAGTGATAGTCGATGATTACTCAAGATTTACCTAGGTCAAATGTTTAAAGACAAAAGATGAAGCTCCTGTGGCCATCATCAAATGTATTAAAAACATTCAAGTTCTTTTGAAAGCCACAGTCTGGAATTTTCGAACAGATAATGGAACCGAATTTGTCAACCAGACACTTCGTGAATGGTATGAAAATGTTGGCATCACACATCAAACTTCTGTAGCTCGCACTCATTAGCAAAACGGTGTTGTCGAAAGGCGAAATCAGACTCTTGTTGAAGCCACTTGAACAATGCTGATATTTTCTAAAGCTCCATTATTTCTCTGGGTCGAAGCTATCAATACAGCTTGTTACACCCAAACCGTTCTTTGATTCGTCACCGATACAACAAAACTCCATAGGAGCTTATGCAAGACAAGAAACCGAACTTATCATTCCTTCATGTCTTTGGTTCACTCTGTTATCCTACCAATGACCATGAGGATCTGGGTAAATTTGATGCAAAAGCAGACATTAAGATTTTCGTTGGTTACGCGCCTGCAAAGAAAGCGTTCAGAATCAACAACAGATGGACTCGAATAATTTCTGAAACAATTCATGTAACGTTCGATGAGCTAACAGCATTGGCTTCTGAACAATTTAGTTCAGGACCCGGGCTTCATTATATGACTCCTGCTAAATCCAGTACAGGACTCGTTTCAAAACCTATTTCTCAACAACCTTGTATTCCACCAAACAGAGATGATTGGGATAGTTTGTTTCAACCAATGTTCGATGAATACTATAATCCTCCAATAATTGATGTCTCTCTAGTTCAAGAAGTTGTTGCTCCAAGAGCTTAAGTATTAGCTGATTCTCCTGTGTCAACTTCCATTGACCAGGATGCTCCATCAACAAGTATTCCCTCATCACAAGAACAAGAACATTCTCCTATCATTTCTCAAGGTTTTGAAGAATCACCAAAAACACCAATGTTTCATGATGATCCTCTTAATGAATCTCCTAATGAAGACTCGACTTCTCATGGATCATCATCTAATGTGAGACAGATCCACACTTTATTTGAACACCTTAGTAGATGGACTAAGGATCATCCTATAGCAAACGTGATCGGTGATCCTTCTCGCTTTGTATCTACACGGAAGCAACTTGAAACTGATGCCATGTGGTGTTATTTTGATGCCTTCCTAACTTCAGTAGAACCAAATAACTTCAAACAAGCAATGACTGAACCATCATGGATCATTGCAATGCAAGAAGAAATTCATGAATTTGAAAGACTCAAAGTTTGGGAATTGGTGTCGTGTCCAGATAAAGTCTTCTTGATCAAACTCAAATGGATTTATAAGGTCAAAACAGATGAATTTGGTGGGGTACTAAAGAATAAGGCTCGACTAGTTGCTTAAGGATTCAGACAAGAAGAGGGAATCAATTTTGAGGAATCATTTGCACCGGTTGCTAGAATAGAGGCCATTCGTATCTTCATAGAAAATGCCACTCACAAGAATATGACAATCTACCAAATGGACATCAAAATGGCATTCTTGAATGGCGAGCTTAAATAAGAGGTCTACGTTTCACAACCAGAAGTATTTGTTGATCAGGACAACCCATCGCATGTGTACAAGCTCAAAAAGGTTCTTTAAGGTCTAAAACAAGCACCACGTGCATGGTATGATATGCTGTCAAGCTTCCTTATCTCTTAACAATTCTCCAAAGGTGAAGTTGATCTAACACTCTTCATACGGCATGCTGGAAACGACATATTACTAGTACAAATTTATGTTGACAATATAATATTTGCATCTACTAATACTGCCATGTGTGATGAGTTTGCTAATCAGATGACCAATAAGTTTAAGATGTCGATGATGGGGCAAATGTCATTCTTTTTAGGATTACAAATTTCTCAAAGTCCTAGAGGCATCTTTATAAACCAATCCAAATATGCTTCTAAAATTGTTAAAAAATATGGTTTGCATTCTACTGATTCTGTTGACATACCCATGATTGAAAACAAGAAACTGGATGAAGATCTACAGGGGAAACAAGTTAATGCTACACTTTACCGTAGCATGATTGGATCCTTAATGTATCTTACAGCCAATAGACCTGACCTTAACTATGTTGTCTGTTTATGTGCCCGATATCAATCTAAGCCTTATGCAGATGCCGATCATGTGGGGTGTCAAGATACTAGACGTAGTACATCGAGAAGTGCTCAGTTCCTAGGTGACAAACTTGTTAGCTGATCGTCAAAGAAGCAAAAGAGCACTTCCATATTGAGTACAGAGGCTGAATATATTGCCTTATCTAAGTGTTGCTTACAAATCCTTTGGATGCGTTCACAGCTAACAGATTATGGCTTTTAGTTCAATAATATCCCTCTGTACTGCGACAACAAGATTGTGATGCTTTATGCTGCAACAATGTTCAACATTCAAGAGCTAAGCACATCGATATTCGCTACCATTTCATTAAGGAGCAAGTGGAGAATGGAATCGTGGAGATATACTTTGTCCGGACTGAATACCAACTTGCTGACATCTTTACTAAACCATTGCCTCAAGATAGATTTAACTTCTTAATCGATAAGCTTGGTATGAAAAGCATGTCTCCGGAAACATTGAAAAGTCTGGCAGAGGAAACGGAAGAGTGATGGTGGTAACTCATATCCTGTATATATGTATATATGAAAACATAAAAATTCCAAAAAGATTTTCCTTTTATAAAATTTTACAAAAACAAAAGAAAAAAAAATAAAAAATTAGAAAAATATAAAAATATGTATCTCTGGAATGTCTTCTGAAAATCGATAACATTTACAGCCTTAGAAATGTCATTTAATAATGATACGATGCTATAAATGAAGTTCGAGCAGAAGTTTCAAAAGCTTTCAAAACATGCCAAAATGGCTTGCTATTATTTTAGATAGCAACCCGGTCATCATCTTAAAGGTAAGTACTTTGTCAAAAAGGAGACTTGACCTCTCAACGGGAATTTATTCTCGGGCATGGTCTACTTAATGAACATGCAAAGGCTTGTGATTACTTTGCATCACAACCCGTGCTTCTTTTATTCCATAAGTGTACGTGTTAGTGCGCTTATGTGTCAAAATAAGAGAAATCTTATTTTCTTGGGTGTTGATTTTCAAAATATACAATAATCATCTTTTAGATTCAACAAATCATCATTTTTCTAAGATAATTTTAAACCATCAAATAACGACTACATCTCTTTCAATAGAAAATAGGTCATTATTTGAGGGGGAGAAACTGTAAAAATCATCTTCTTCATAATTAATAAGGTGTCAATCAAAAAAGGTTTTAATGATATCGGGTGAATAATCAAAGGGGAGTTAATTAAGTTTAACTCAATCGGGCTTTACTTGGCTTATTTGTTTAAATATATTTAGGTGGTTATTAATACAAAATGTGAGATCTTTTTTTGTATTTCTCTAAACCCTTAGGGAATAGTTCTTGCCATTAGGGAAACTTTAGTTTGCCTTAGGAATAGTTTTATAGAAGAGTTAAAACATTATTAAACCTCATGGGGCTTTTTGCCAAATCTATAAAAGATTTAAACATAACCCCTTGCACCGGTTTCGTTCACCACACAGAAACACACAAACAACACACTATAATACCTTATATTCCTCATTGTTAACTGTGAGTTGTCCCAATAAATCCATATCTTTCTTTTACCTTGTTAAAGACCTTAGTTAACCTGGATGATAAATTCTAAAATACTAACTATAAGAAGAAACAATTATTGTGAATTATACAAGTTATGCGGGTATCTGTACTTGCAATACTAAGATGAACAATGAATACTATAACTTGAATATATGATTGCAAATATTATGCTAGGTTACAGAACTACTGAGTATGATTGATTTATTTCTTACTTTATCGTTAGGGTTCCTTTTTTACAACAAGGAAAAATACCCTTTAATGGGATTACAAAACGCGTTAAGTGGATCATGTATATCTATTCCTAATCATTTCGCATGGCTTTATCACTTTAGCAAGTACTTAAAACTTTATAATACTAACTAGCAACTAACTATTAAAACTAACAGTTTTTAACTTTACTAGCCAAGAGAGTGTACTAACATTATATACTTGCTTGTAAGTACTAACTAAACCTTAGTCTATTTCTTCAGTCATTAGCAGCAGTATCAATCTTGAACCAGCAGTAGTAAAGTAGTACTGGCAGTAGTAACTCAAAATTCCCAACATTAACCTTCAAGAATTTGTTCTACCATCGTTTTTAAGCTAATAAGGTACAATTGTTATTGCTAATGCTTCTATTTATATTGTAACCAATTTGTGACTATTCATTCGAAAAACCCTAAAAGTCAATTAAAATTGCATCACCTTGAAAAGTGTATGGAATCTGAAATTGTTTGAGGTGTTTTGGTCCTATAGGGGTCTAGTTATTGTACTCATAATAGTTTTTGTTATGGTTAAATATATCACATGTTTTGAATGAATCTTGATGTCAAAAATGGTAAAAAAATGGGCAAGAACTTGAAAAAGTTCACGGGTTTAGGTTTATGAGCGACTGATATTGAAATGTTTGAGTTGCATTTGACGCTGTTATTATTAACATGCTTGTATGATAAATCTTGAATATTGTGGGTTTTCATGTTCATATGGCTCGAACTTAGCTTAAATCAAGATTTTTATGGTTAATTTGTGTTTTAAAGATGTTAGTATGATATGTTGATGTTATATGTTTGTATCTAAATGGTTATTATGGCTTTAATGGGTGTAAACTGCTTTTGAAAAAGTTTGCTCAGGCGATCATATATTACATTTGATATTTAAACCAGGCGATCAATATACTAGACTTGGATAACAGGCGAATCTTTAACAAATGGTTACACTAGGCGAATTATTTATATTAGAGTTTACATAGGTGATCATATACACTAAGTTTACTCAATAGCAATCTATACACACATGATCTACACAGGCGATCTATACCACTTTATATAGGCTTTTATACTTCGATTTTTTTCTAATTGGAAAATCATATCTTTGTAATCTTGGTAATTCATCCTTATAACCTAATCTAAGTATAATTTAACCCTATCTTGTCATTTTAGTGATTAAGTTAGGTGTAATTTTTCCTTAGAAATCTTAAGTGTTTGCCTTGATTTCATTAGTTTGCCTATAGTCTATGTGGTATATGACTGTGTGTGTATCCTGTTTGCATGTGTATTAGTTCTTTGGCATTGTTGTGTATGTGTATCAATGTTGTTGGCTAGTAATTGTTTTGCCTTTCCCCCTGTTGTAAACGTTGTTCTGTGCAATCATTTATCTTAAATCATGTCTAGATTGTCTTTCAGTTGCTATATACATTTTGCCTTGTATATGAAAAATGTATGTGACAAAACTCTTAAGCAGAATCATGACTTCCATCATGGCTCAACAAAAAACCAAGCTTGATCTTGAGTTGTTCCCAGGAGAACAGTGACTTGACATTTTGGATAATTGCAATGGAAGAAATCCCTCGTGGATTGAACCAAAAAGAAAGAAACATTTCAAGTTGTTCTGGATGCTCTTGCAATCACTCCCTGCTATCCTGCATTTATCATCACTGCTGATGCCCCTGAAGTATACATGCACTAATTCTAGAATTCTGTTTATAAGCATGACAACTTCTACAGATTTAAAATTGACAAGAAGATACAGATTTTAAATCTTACTTTGAAAGGTCTTTCTATAGATATTCTTTTAGTTTTGGTCAAGAGTAAAGGTCGAGACTTTGATGCCCTTCCTTCTGAAGAAGACACTATATCTTTCTTAAGAGACCTTGGTCATACTGGTCTTATCAATTCACTCAATGATGTTGTTATCGATCAGATGCATCAACCGTGGAGAAATTTTGCTGCTCTTATCAACAGAAGCCTATCCGGAGAAGACTTGCTGCTTTGCAACAAAACTTGTCTTTCCTAAGCACAAATTCCTTTTGGGGCAGTCATATAACAAAAAACATATTACCATCAGAAGGTATGTAGACTATGTTGGAAATACACTGGAAGACTTCAACTTATCAGATTGACAACAAAGTCTACAAAAAGCAGAAAAAGATTAAACTACCCTCGATTCACGATGTTATTTCATTCACCACTTTCTTATTCAAGATAAAGACACTTTCATGGAGAAACAAAAATGGGGATGAACAAGATTTTAATGATATCGGGTGAATAATCAAAGGGGAGTTAATTAAGTTTAACTCAATCGGGCTTTACATGCTATTTGTTTAATCTTTTAGGGGTATTAATACAAAATGTGAGACTTTTTCTTGTATTACTAAACCTTAGGGACTAGTTTTGCCACTTAGGAAACTTTAGTTTGCCTTAGGAATAGTTTTATAGAAGAGTTAAAACATTATTAAACCTCAAGGGGCATTTATGCCAAATCTCAAAAGATTTAAACATAAACCCCCTTGCCCCGTTTCTTTTCACCACATGAACACACACACACACACATAAACCTTTATTCCTCCATTGTTAACTGTGAAGTCCCAATAAACATATCTTCTTTTGCCTGTTAAAGCTTAGTTAACCTGGATAAATTCAAACTAACTATAAGAGAAACAATTATTGTGAATACTACAAGTTATGCGGAATCTAACTTGCAATACTAAGAAGAACAATGAATACTAAACTTGAATATATTGATTGCAAATATTCTGCTAAGGTTACAGAATTACTAACTATGAATTGATTGATTCTAACTATATCGTAGGGTTCCTTTTATACACCAAGGAAAACCCTAATGGGCTTACAAAACGCGTTAAGTGATCATGCATATCTATTCCTAATATATCTCATGCATATCACTTTAGCAGTACTAACTATATAATACTAACAGCACTAACTATTAACTAACAGTTTTAACTATACTAGCAGTACTAACATTTTATACTTGCAGTACTAACTACTTAGTCTATTTCTTCAGTCATTAGCAGCAGTATCAATCTTGAACCAGCAGTAGTAAAGTAGTACTGGCAGTAGTAACTCAAAATTCCCAACATTAACCTTCAAGAATTTGTTCTACCCTCGTTTTTAAGCTAAAAGGTACACATGTTAATGCTAATGCTTCTATAATTTAACCAATTTGTGACTATTCATTCGAAAAACCCTAAAAGTCAATTAAAATTGCATCACCTTGAAAAGTGTATGGAATCTGAAATTGTTTGAGGTGTTTTGGTCCTATAGGGGTCTAGTTATTGTACTCATAATAGTTTTTGTTATGGTTAAATATATCACATGTTTTGAATGAATCTTGATGTCAAAAATGGTAAAAAAATGGGCAAGAACTTGAAAAAGTTCACGGGTTTAGGTTTAGAAGCATGATAATGAATGTTTGAGTGCATTTGAGTGTTATATAACATGCTTGTATGATAAATCTTGAATATTGTGGGTTTTCATGTTCATATGGCTCGAACTTAGCTTAAATCAAGATTTTTATGGTTAATTTGTGTTTTAAAGATGTTAGTATGATATGTTGATGTTATATGTTTGTATCTAAATGGTTATTATGGCTTTAATGGGTGTAAACTGCTTTTGAAAAAGTTTGCTCAGGCGATCAATACATTTAGATATTTACACAGGCGATCAATATATAGACATGGATACAGGCGATCTATACAAATGGTTACACAGGCGATCAATACATAAATATGTATACAGGCGATCAATATATTAGAGTTTACATAGGCGATCTATACACATAAGTTTACTCAAGCAATCTATACACACATGATTACACAGGCGATCTATACACTTTATATAGGCGATCTATACTTGATTTTTTTCTAATTGAATCAATCTTGTAATCTTGGTAATTCATCCTTATAACCTAATCTAAGTATAATTTAACCCTATCTTGTCATTTAGTGATTAAGTTAGGTTTAATTTTTCCTTAGAAATCTTAAGTGTTTGCCTTGATTTCATTAGTTGGCCTATAGTCTATGTGGTATATGAGTGTGTGTACCCTGTTTGCATGTGTATTAGTTCTTTGCATTGTGTGTATGTGTATCAATTTGTTGGCTAGTAATTGTTTGCCTATCCCCTGTTGTAAACGTTGTCTTGCATCAATAATCTTAAATCATGGTCTAGATTGTCTTTCAGTGCTATATACATTTGCTTGTATATGAACTGTATGTGACAACTCTTAGCAGAATCATGACTTCCATCATGGCTCAACAAACCAAGCTTGATCTTGAGCTTGTTCCCAAGGAGAACAGACTTGACATTGGAAAATGCAATGGAAGAATCCCTCGTGGATTGAAACCAAAAGAAGAAACATTTCAAGTTGTTCTGGATGCTCTTGCAATCACTCACTGCTATCCTGCATTTATCATCACTGCTGATGCCCCTGAAGTATACATGCACTAATTCTAGAATTCTGTTTATAAGCATGACAACTTCTACAGATTTAAAATTGACAAGAAGAAAAGATTTAAACTTACTTTGGAAGTCTTCATAGATATCTTTTAGATTTGCCCAAGAGTACAAGGTCAAGACTTTGATGCCCTTCCTTCTGAAGAAGACACTTTATCTTTCTTAAGAGACCTTGGTCATACTGGGCTTATTAATTCACTCAATGATGTTGTTATCGATCAGATGCATCAATTGTGGAGAACTTTTGCTGCTCTTATCAACAGAAGCCTATCTGGAAAGACTAGTGCTCTTGACAAACTTCGTCTTTCCTAAGCACAAATCCTTTGGGGCATGTACCATCAGAAGTATGTAGACTATGTGGAACTACTCTGGGAAGACTTCACTTATCAGATTGACAACAAAGTCTACAAAAAGCAAGAAAAGATATACTACCCTCGATTCACGAAAGTTATCATTCACCACTTTCTTATTCAAGATAAGACACTTTCATGGAGAAACAAAATTGGGATGCACACCTCAAAGGATGACTACTTGATTAACACCTTAAGATTTGTTTCAAGAAAAGAAGCATCTCAGATCTATGGAGTTGTTCTACCTGAATGTTTGACAAGTCCTGAGATGAAGGAATCCAAGGCTTACAAGACTTATCTTGGTTATGCTACAGGTGTTGTACCTCCCAAGATTGTCAGGAAACTCAAGAAAGAATCTCCATCTAAGAAAGGCAAACGAGTTAAGAGACCTGCCAAGAAATCTACAACTACTCCAGCAGCAGGTATCGTCATCAAAGAGGCTCCTGTAGAAACAAATTCTACAAGAAAGGAAAAGGAAAATGTGGATGTTGCTCATGGTAAAGGAATTAAGCTATTATCTAATGTAGCTTTGACTAAAGAAGCTCAGATAAAAGAAGTAAGAAAGAAGAGCTTAAGGGATTTTCACAAGACTCATCCTAGTGGTTTTGGTATAGTTGCCAAAAACCCTCCAAGTGTTGAAAAGATCACTCCTACTGTCACAAGTGAAGGAACTGGTGATAAACCAGGGGTTCCCGATGTGACAAAAGATGACTCTACTGAGAGTGAATTTGAATCTTCGGGTAATGATGATGACGACAACAACAATGATCAAGATTCAAGTAATGAAGACAGTGAGTAAGAGAATGAAAGTGAAGAGCAAGTATCTGATTTGGAGCAATAAGAAGAATCTGAAGATGATCAAGAAGATGAGGAGTTTGTTCATACTCCCTCTCCCACTGATGATAAAGATGATGATGATATGGAATCAAAAAGTAATGATGTGATTAAAAGTGATGAAGAAAGTGGAATGGATGATACTACCTACCAATTTGATGATGAACCCACTCAGACTGATAAAGAGGTTGTTCAAGGTGAGGGTGCTGATGCTGAAATGATTGACGCTCAACAAGGGAATGAAAATTTAGAGACTACTCAAGAACAAGTTGTTGAAGATGCTCATGTGACAATTTCTACTATTATGAAGAAGACTGAAGTTCCTGTTACTAGTTCTTCTCGTTCATCCGACTTGGCATCCAAATTCCTAAATTTTTCAGATATTCCTTATACTGATGCAGAAATTGTTTCTCCACTAGATGCTCATGTCCACCATGAAGTTCCAAGAACTCAGGTACCCACTCTTCTTACAATACTGGTTTCTGTTATCACTGAATCATCATCTGTACTCACAAACATTCCTCAATCATCACAAACCTTTACTCCTCCACCAATATTGACAACACCCACTCCACTACCGACAATTGAAACTACAAATCCTCTATCAACACTTCCTAGCTTCGCATCAGTCTTTCGATTCAATGATAGAATCACAGCATTGAAAAAAGAAGTGGCTAAACATAAAAAGGACCCTCTACACACTCAAGTGACAACTTTAGTTAATGAACATCTAGACACAAGGTTGGGAGAAACCAGAGAAGAATTCATGAACTTCCTTTCAGAGTCTCTCACGGCAAGAATCAAAGAGCAAGTAAAAGATCAGCTGCCTCAGATTCTGCTCAAGGAAGTATCTAACTTTGCTCTACCTGTGATCAAAAAGTTGATTAAAGAATCACGTGATGAAGTTACTCTAGCAAAGGTGTCTTCTCAACCACATTCTACTTATAAGGCTGCTTCTACACTTACTGAATTTGAGTTAAAGAAGATTCTTCTCGACAAAATTGAGAAAAGTGAATCATATCTGGCAGCTCCCGAACAACGAGATTGCTATGATAGTTTGAAAAGATCTTACGATCTTGACAAAGATTTTTTCTTCTCTTATGCTGTGTAATCCTTGAAGCAAAGCCGCAAAGACAAAGACAAAGATGAAGACCCTTCCGCTGGATCAGACCGAGGGTTAAAGAAGAGAAAGCTAAGCAAAGATGCAGAACCAACCACTGGTCCGAAAAAGAAAGATTCAACGTCTGGCTCTTCCAAAGGCACCAAGTCTCAACCGAAATCTTCTGGAAAGTCTGTTCAATCAGAGGAACCAGTGTTCGAGGTTGCAGACTCAGACATGCCACAAGATCAAGAAGGGAATCTGGGTGATAATGAAGATGAGCCAAGGAATGAGACTGCCTCTAGACGTGACTGGTTCAAGAAACCTACACCACCTCAAGAACCCACTGACCCTGACTGGTATGTTGGCAAGACTACACAGGAAGGACCAACTCAAAATTGGTTGATGACTCTAGCAGCTTCTACTTCTACTGATAAATCGTTAAAGGACTTTGATGAATTGATGAGCACTCCAATAGACTTCTCTTCATACATCTTGAATGGCCTAAAAATTGAGAATTTAACTCAAGAAATCCTACTCGGACCAGCATTCAGACTACTCAAAGGCACCCGCTCTAATTATGCTGAACTAGAATATGACTTTGAAGAATGCTACAAGGCTCTTTCAGAAAAGCTTGATTGGGAAAATCCTGAAGGCGGTGACTACCCATTTGATCTTTCCAAACCCCTTCCTTTGATCACGCACGGAAAACGTCAATGAGTACCATTTGAATACTTCATCAACAATGATCTCAAGTATCTATAAGGAGGAGTTTCAACTATGACATACATGACATCTACCACCAAGACAAAGGCCTCTCAGTATTATCTTCCAAGCATTGAAGACATGGTTCTAAACATATGGAGTCTTGTTAAAGTTGCTTATGATAGATATGTGTTATGAGGTATCTCACATTAGAGAGAACAACGTAAGTCCTTCTATGCATATGCAAGAGGCATACAATCAAGAGGAGATGTATATTCTACAAAACGTATTCTAGCAGTCACTCATGTAAAGGTAATGAGGAAACATGGATACGGGTACTTAGAAGAGATTATAATGAGAAGAGCTGATAACGCATTATATAGATTCAAGGAAGGTGACTTTCCACGACCTTAGATCAATGATATCGAGGATATGTTACTTCTTGTGGCTCAGAATCAGCTCATAAATCTATCAAGGGAGCTGACTTCGCAATAGCCCTAAGGATGTTCACCAGAAGTCTGGTTATTCAGAAGCGAGTCAAGGATCTTTAACTTGGAGTTAAAAGTTATCAAAAGAAGATCAACATCACCAAGCCTAATACTACAAGACCAAATCTCAGAAAAAGGCACTCGTACACTCCATACAAAGACCCTCAAGGATTCATTTATGTCGACGACTACAAGAGGAACAGGTTAATGCGCTCTGATGAACTGTACAAGTTCAGTGATGGCACGTTAACAAGACTTCTTTCTTCACTCGAATACATAACTAAGAATATCGACATGGAGTACTTACCGAAGAGAAGATGGAGCACATTACTCATTTCATGATCAAGGACATCAACAAGCTGCTGAAGGAAAGGAGGATGATGAGGAGTTTGGAGAAATGTTTTGATGGTAGACTCTACGAAACTGACCTCAGACTGCTGCAAAGAACAATATGACTTCATCATATTGTGTTCATATCTCAAAGGTCATTTCGTATATCAAAAACTTATGAATTTGTATATATGTAGTGTAGACTTATAGTGAAAATAAGGTGTGCTCGAGTATGAAGTTTTCAATAATTTCTTAGTAAATTCAAAAAATTTCAAATCATTATACTCAGCACAGTCTTATATTCCTTCAAAACTTGAAGGGGAGCATTAAATGTTTCACTTATAGAAAAAAATTATGTAACATTTTTGTCCCTCATATGTTTAATCAATTTGATATCCCAAAATAATCAAGGGATTTAACATTTAGGATAGGTAGAAAATGTAATTAAACTGAATCAAATGTACAAACATGTGATCCTATTAAATGGACTCAATGACTCCAACACTTAGCATGTAACTACGATTTATGATGCAGCCTGTATAAGGGGGTAGAATTTTAGATGATGATGAAAAAACTCTAAAATTGTAAATCTTTTATATTTATATCAAACACTTGATTGAACTTTACAATGATTAGTTTTGATTGTGAATGTAATACCAAAAAGACTGGACCATAGACTTAAATTTATGGATTTATAAGGCGGTTAGGCATTATGGTATTTCAACTCCCAATATCCAGACCAGAACCGGAGGGATCTACCCAGGGATATCCACTAGTTAGTATAGAAGTCCTTAGGTATGATACAAAAGGAGAAAAAGTGAGAATCGGGAATAATGCTGACTGAGATGGAGCTAACACTGGAACAAACCTAACAAGGTGTTAGTTATGAAGTCTCGGTAAGCATTGAAGGGGTTGAAGAATGAAAAAGAAATGTAAGGATAAGGGTGAAAGAAAAGCCCTCCTACACTTAGGCAAGACAAAACCGGGTCAATACATAATCTGCAGAAACACTAAGTTGTTTGTCTGACATTGATGACAGTCATGTACCCCGTGAACGCTATGTCACAACCCTCTCTAGCCACTTAAGGTCCTCAACAGACTCTTTCATTCTCATAGAGATACAACGCATTCTATCGACTTTCTCACTCTGAGATAGTTGATATTGAAAAGGTGGCAGTCTGTCCAGCCTTCCGATCACTAAAAACAAAGTGCAAATATTAAGTCCTAGAGCCAAAAGAGATCATCCATAAATCTCATTAGGACACTTGTCAAATCATGCTTGCTATGTCACACAATGTGAATAACAAGTTAACATATTAAGAGTCCTACGCATTATCCTTGTGATTTTGTGCCCAGAAACATCCAAGTGTTTCCATTCACTATAAGATGTAAATCCGATTGAGCTAACATCAAAAAAGCATCCTGGCAGGTGACTTGAGCGATTCTGTATGAATCAGAACTTGTGACAACGTGGAAATAAACATGGTGCCGATTCTATAAAGAGATCAAACTTTTCCAGATTAAGAATAGATGCATTTTTGATGAATTTTTGAAATGATTACACTCTCGATGTGTCACAAAACCACTTTAGCAAGTGACGATTCGTGAGATGGACCGACGAATGAGCTCTGTACTCACAACATTTCAATCAAATTTTATTTCAATCGGTGAGAAAGTAACTCACTGGTTCACGTCAGATCGTGCTGTCATGCCTTGGAGACGTTTTGATATTGAGAACATGCTGAGTATGATGAATCTAATACATATGTGTTAGAAAGATTCGATACTACAGCTAGAAATCCTATCAAGAAGATTCTTCTTAAATTGAATCTATCTGATCACAGGTCGATCCTCACGAATTCAAAGGTTACTCTAGCCAAACACGGGCGAATGAAAAAGCCATATTCGTCCCCCTGCTTTATTGCTAACTGTTTTATTTCAAGAATATTTAAAGATGGTGATGGAGGTACCTGATTCTAGCTGACTCATAAAATTCATAGCCACATGCTCATACCCAACCGACAAATATAAAGACATCATGAAAGCTCAAGTACATGTTTCAAGACTTCCACTACTCTGATACCATACGTCCTTCTTGAAGCGACAAAGTGTTAAAGTTAAAGAAATTTAAGAAAGATGCATTATTAAAGCTTTTCAAGATTATCAAATCAAGAAAGGTATGAGCATGTCGATCTAGAAGTCACAAGTTTACAATATGGCAAAGTTTACATGATGGTGAAACGAGATTATGCTTGGTTGATGATCTCAAGGTGTTCAAGATCACATTCTCACATTCAAGTTAAGATAAAGGAACAAGCTCACATCCAAAGTGAATGATCACTACATCAAATCACAAGTTAATGATTGAAGTTAAAGACTACAAGCTCAAGACCGAAGTGAAAGCATAGTATGCTAAGTTTATTTTTTTTGTAAATTGGAGTGACCTCCCTTAGGGGGAGATTGTTATAAATACGGAAAAGTATTGGTCACTTCCAATATAAGTAGTCATAGCTCGTAGTAATTAGTAATGTTATGTTAGTAAGCTAACCGGGCTAAAGATACATAGTAAGCCCATAACACAAGCCCATGGCCGGTTATGCTAGGCATATATAAACCCTCTCCACACATGGAGATGATGTTGGTTGTTCATTTTTCACACATTACACTAATCTAATATTATCCTTTTTTCTTTCTCTCTCTAAGTGTCCATCCAACCATCTCTTTCCATCTCTAAAACCTAAAGTGGATCCTTCCATTTATGTGTTAAGATATTCTACATAATTAATTTAGGTTAAAACAATAATGTACTTAAAATGAGTACATACAAGGTGGGCTAAGACGATTTGGGTGTAACGATTGGTTTAAGGGTGACAATGCTCTTCATTAATAGTCTGGCTTAACCAGAAAATTATGAGAACAGTGAAAAAGGATAGGCTTGGAGGGCTGTACTAGGGGTATCCTACACTAAAAGTGAGTGCATGGCAAGGGTGTGGGATAGTTATATGAACGGTGTGACCATCATAACAATTAAAGGTTTAAAACATAGGTTAATCCTAATGCCTCTTATCAAGCAAATCCTAACACTTACTATGCTGTCTCAGGATGCATCACAAAAACAAGTTTTAGAATTTAATATACTACCAGTACACTCTCATATTCCTAAAGTAACCAATACTAATGTTCCAGAAAAGGCAACAAAACTACGCATACACATCCATAACGACAGAATAGACACACATGATTGCTCACTCCTTAACTCGAACAAGCTAAAGGTATAACATCTAAGGGCGAACCTCGCATTTTGGGGGTGGAATTTGAGGGTTTTTGTGCTAGTAATATAAATTTCTATCGATGAGATGCTCTTAATACTTGGTTTTCATCGGTATGTGTCATAAAAAGTTTTAAATTT
>BQNB010153393.1:0-15649 GCA_026074375.1 Tanacetum coccineum
CTTGTTGGCACGTAGGGACCATTCAGTATGCATTTTTTCAGTCCCTCACCATTATTTTTTGTGTCAATGTACCGTAGAAAACGTGATCTCCATTGTGAATATCTTCCTGGTCCAAGCATTGGAGGACGATCTTTTGACCCAGCTGCCATGATATTATTATGCATTTGACTATCTGTCGAGGATGTGTTGACTGGAGTAGACATGATGAATGAATGGTTATTAATTATGAAGTGTGAAAGATTTTGTTGGATCTTAAGTGGATATGATGTGATTGAAATTGTGGTTGTATGCAATTCACGTTCACGGGATTTTACACGTCTATGATTAAAACCGATAAATGAATTAACGGGATTTTACAAAATCAATAGAAAACCGTGAATGAATAATCGATTGTTGTTGAGGTTTGTTTCTTGTATGATTAATGCAGTTTAAGTCCTTGTTGATGGTTTTGGTTTTGGCTTATGGTTTGATGATTTGTTTGGAATTCGGCGCAGTTGGATTATGAATTTTTTTTTTTACCTTATTACCAAAATCTAAATTTGGTGTAAAAATAAGCTAAAAAGGCTATAGAAAAAATTATATTTTACTTAATTTTTCCCGCCAAAAAGTGTCGCTAAAAAGGTGTCGACCGAAAAAAAAATTACCCTATTACCAAAATTTGAATTTGATGTAAAAATAAGTTAGAAAGGCTATATAAAAAATTACATATTACTCAACTTTTTCCGTAAAAAAGTGTCGCTAAAAAGGGTGTCGTCTGGATGTTGAGCAAACCGTTGCGTTAGGTGTTGAGCAAACCGCCTTCAAGAATGTAACCAAACCGCCTTGGAAAATTAAGAAAACCGCCTCAAGATTGTAACAAATCGCCCTAAAAATGATACAACTCGCCTCCTAATTAATATTCAACAGCTGCTTCTGTTGACAACTCGCGACTTAATATATAATTAATCCGCCTTTTGTTTTTGTTAACTCGCCGCCTGTCAAACCGCCTCACTTATTAGCAAACCGCCGTGACCTATGGCAACTCGCAGCACAAGAAGATTTTCCTCAAAACCGTCTCATGGATTTTAGAATTTTGAGCATGGTAACTTTTCCTTTTGATCAATATTTAAGCACTCGCCATGGCACCTTTGTTGTAACTCGCCATATAAAAGCAAACCGCCAACAAAAAAAATTATTAAAAAAAACTACTCGCCTCTTGACTTTTGGCAACTCGCCTTTGACTTTTTCCTAATAACGGGTCTTCTCCCCCCCTTTCTGTCAATCCGCCGGCTAGGAGTATTATAAAATACTCAACCTCACGAAAGAACACTAGTTCAATTCAACAAAAATCAATCCATGTGATCTTTTAACAACTGAACAAAGCTCTAATATGCAATACTTAAGATGGTGTATGAAGCTTAACCTTCCTTTTAAATGTATTTTCTTCGTGGATTATAAAAAACGCAGAACCCTCCCGAGAACACCAAACTTAGATAACCTATATTAAAATCGAACTAGGAGCTTGTATACCACTTGAAATTGATACAATCTAACACTTTTTGATGTTAGAAACAAAGATAGAACTAAGAGTAACAATTGTTGGATCCGACTTCCACCCTCTTTGCTGTGATGCCAATGGTTGGATACCGTAATCACTTCATACATATATCATACACGAATCTAAATTCTAGAAAAGAGAAAGAGATGTGAGTTGTTAGTTTTGAGACGAGAGGAAACAATAGAGGAGAGGGAGCGATAAGAGAAAATAGGAAAGGTAAATTATTTTTGAATGAAACAACTAACTTTTCAAAGAGGGGAAAAGTTACTTATATACCTCGAACATTAAATAACGTTTATGCGGATATTTAACTAGGGCTTTTTAAAACTCTTCAAAAGAATTATGATAGTGAAAAAGAAAAACATAGCAGAGCAAAACTAGAGATTCAGGGTTATGAGTTAGCCTTAGAGTCACTAGAATCTAGGATACTTGTACATGAAAAGAATGAACTGGCTTTGAGTGAAAAATATAAGTTTCAAAACTATGAGCTTAAATGCAGAGAAATAAAAATTAACAACCTTAACCTGGAATTAGAAAAAGTTGTTAAGGAAAGAGATGAGTTAAAATTAAAGATAGAAAAATGGAAGAATCATCCAAGCATTCTATAGAGAATCTACTCAACAGTCAAATGAGTGCAAGAGAATAAAACTGTTTAAGGATAAGCACCACAATTGAATGAAATGAGTAATCAATTCTGAAACTGATAGTGAGGTTAGTTTTAGATTGTTTTTTGGATGTTCCAGATCTAGTGATGAAGAGTCCACCCCAGCTAATGATAGGTCTTCCAAAGCAGATGGGTATCATGTTGTTCCCTTTTCTATAACAGTGAACTTCTTAACCCTAAGAGCTGACATATAATTTGCAGGTTTAGATAAATATGCCATTAGGAAGAAAATAATTGAGTAAAAAACAACTGATCTTAATACTAAAACAAATAAGACTGTAGGTAAACAATGAAGGCAAAGTACACCAAAACCTAAGACATGTCTAATGATCAGTTAACAGAGATAAAGTTATCATTAACGATTAGAACATATGATTGAGGATGATGTGTCTGGAAGTGCCAAACATTATACCTGCTAAGACAATGATACTCAAACGTTTAAACTAGAGTTAGATATAATGGTCAAAACATCTCAGAAACAAGAATTATTTTTAAGAAAATAAAAAGCTTTGCTTTGTTTGTAAAAGAACTTAGACCAAAATTGTTAACAAAGATTGTAATTTCATGACAAACAGGTCAAGAACCAAAGCAAAAAAAATGTGAGGTCAAATACAGGTCTAAGGTGGTGTCAAACAATAGGTGATAGATGCTAAAAGGGTTTAATCATCAAAAATTTTTCAAAATACACTCATTTTAGAAAGAATTTTGTCCAAATCAGAAGTACTAAAACAAGACAAGGTTTTATAACTCCATAGTTAAGCAAAATAAGGAAAAGAGTAGTTGTCACAAAGTTAGTACTCTGCTATGGCTAGTTAGACTACTGCTAGACCATTAGTACTGCTAGGTTACCTTTTAGTACTGTTAGACCATTTGCTCCAAAAATAGCACAAACTAGTGGTGCTATTAGACCAATTTACCCAAGAATGGACAATGTAAGACCAAGAGGCTCATATTCACCTATCAAGAGGTCTTACTACACAAAACCAACTTTTAGACCCAAAGACTTAAAACAAGATGTTAAAACTTTTGGGGTTCAAAATATGACTACTGCTGGGACAAGAGTAGTAGTTAATACTGGTAAGGGTAAGATGGATACTGACCTTAAAAAGTCAAGGTGGGTTTGGAGGCCTAAGGGACATTACTTGGATCATGTGTCCAAAAACAGTGGATCATCCAAGTCACGCTCATATCTCAATAAGTTGGTATGTTCGACCCAAAAGGGATTGCAAGTCTGTAAATGGCTTGGATCCTATAGATACTAATTCTCTTGACTTTTGTGTAGGGCAATCCAGAGATCTTGTTGTCAGATCATGTATGTGGTGTAGACAGTGGTTATGCTCTAAGCCATATGATGGCAACAAAGCTTAATCTTTCAAGACTATAGATTACCAATGGAGGCTTTGTGCTTTTGGAAGTGTCCAAAGGAGTAATATAACGAGTAAAGGTAAAATCAGAACCGCTTAATATTAGCTTTGATGAAGTTATACTTTTGTATATGAACTAAGTTAAAACATATTCTTCTGTCATCACAGATGTCGTGACAAGAAAAATAGTGTCCTTTTTACTGAGTCTGAATGCCTTATCATGTCTCCTAGCTTTAAGCTTCTTGATGAAAGTTAAGTTGTACTTAGAGCTCCTAGAAAGGATGATGTGTACAGCTTAGACTTAGAAGAACAATTATTCCCTCTAAGGTATAACTTGTTTAATTCAAATGCAACAGCAGATGCTTTAAATTATGCTACCATGGAGATTAGGTCATGAGAATTTCAAAAATATAAACAAACTTGTTAAAAAGTCACCTATTAAGGTTTACCATTCAAATGTTGTTGGTGAATGAACCACACTGTGTTACCTGCAAGAAGGGTAAGCAACAAAGGCATCCTGTAAGGCCAAGTTAGAAAGAATCATTCAGAAAGCCCACATCCGAATTACTTCATATTGACTTATTAGGACTGTCTTTGTAGAAAGTTATTAACAAGAAAAGGACTATTTGGGTTGTGACTGATGATTTTCACAGATTTAGTTTGGTATTTTTCTTAGCTTACACATATGAAACATCTGAAATCCGTTCTAAATTTTAACCATAGCTTAAAGAAAACCAATTGAATCATAAGTTAAAATCATTATATGTGATAATGGGACAAAAGTTTAAGAACCTATGCTAAGAATGAATATCTGTTCTAAGAAAGGAATAAAAAATGGAGTTAAGTGTGGATAGAACACCATAGCAGAATGGTGTTGAATAAATGAAAAACGGACCCTACATTGTAGGCAGCAGAACTATGTAGCAGACGTCACGTTTACTATCCTTATTTTACAGAGGCAGGAAATACTGCCTGCTAATGTCTACTGAATAGGGTATTAGTGACCAACCCTCGAAAATAAGACATCTTAAAACTAATAATAGGTAACTCACCTAGTATTAGTTTATGAGACCTTTTTAGAGTGCCCGCTATGAGCATTTTAAAACACCATAGAATTCCTTGGGCAAATTTGAAATGGGAAATCTGATGAAGGTTATTTGCTTGGATACTCTAACCACTCGTAAAAGCCTTTATAGTATACAACAAAAGGACTCAAAAGGGTAAAGATAATCTGCACATTGATTTTTCTGAAGATTCAACCAAATGTGACAGAATTGGTCCTATTTGGATGTTTGATCTTGATTTTTCTCGGACAATTCAATGAATTATTTCCTGTTAGTGTAAAAATCAGTTTAATTGATGCAGGTACACAAATTCTATGTTGCAGGTTCATCAAGAAAAGATAAATGACCTACTCATGTATACATACTGCTGATCACTACAACCTCAAAATAAAACAACCAAAAGTGATCCCACAGTAGAAGATGTTGCTGATAAGGAAGGACAACATCAGATGATAGAAGATATATCTCAGCTAACTATTCGACTGATGAGAGTCGAATAGTACACCATAGTTAGTTGGTTGCAAGCCCCAAATTATAGCTGGGGTAATAGGGAAACATTCAATAAAGAAAACCTTATGAAAACTTTGATTGTGTTCTTTATTATTCCGCTGCCTGTTATCAATCATTGTTATTATTATCCTAGATGAGCAAATCAATTCTCAACAGCTAAGATTAGAAATCGACATCTAGCTTAGTGTCAAAAATCAAGATAAGCAAAAGTTTTGTAAGGTTTTCTCCGCCATAAGGGATCTTGTTGACATAGTGAAGAAAACTCTCGAGTTAGGTGCTCGAGGAGTGGAGTAGGGCGAAGAGGTGCTTTGTTACTGAACCACTATAAATCCTCGCATTGTGGTTTGATTGTTCTTACTCTTATCTCTTGTCTTACATTATTTTCTCATACTATCCTATTTATTGTTTAGATAAGTATATGGTTTCATATTATAGCAAGGTTGAATTCACATAAAGAGTCAAATCTAGATTCAACAAACACTTTAAAACGCTAAATAAAATCTATCAAACTATTCCAACTCCCATACTAGTTTTCACAATTGGTATCAAGAGCACGTTCAAACAAGATTTTTAAAATAAAATGTATTTTAAAAACTTGAACGATATATGGAATTAGAAAAATAATTTAGAAATGCAATCTATGCAAAGACCACCACTATTTTGAAAGAGAAGGTTTTATTATTATAAAAATAAATTCGAAACTTTATGTGAATCAAAAGATCTTAGATCTTTGAACATTTATTACCGATGGTGATTTTCCTCCTATTCAAAATAATCCCAAAACTAAAAAGGATGAAGTTGTACCTTTTCATAAACAAAAACGATGATCTTAAAAAGAAACATGCAAAAAATAATGAAGCTAAAAGGTAATTTATAAATGCTTTGCACGTAAAGTAATAGCGAAAGAATTTTTATGTGTCAAACAGTAAAAGAATTTGGGATACCTTTAATAGAATCACATCATCAATTAAGTAATCAAGTCAAAGCTAACAAAAAAGGAATCTTCTTGTTCAACAATAAGAACAAATTATGATTCTGGAAGAGGATCAATAGAAATGCATTTGCTAAATTTAACACTATTATTACTATCTAAAAGCACTTGATGAAGGTTTTTCTAGCAAGAATTGAGTAGGAAATATCTAGTCATTACATCTAAAATTTCACGCGATAAGTCACGGCGATATAAAGAATCAAAGAATCTAACAACCTACTCTTGACGAACTAATTGAACTTGAAACTTAAAAGTTTATGAAGAAGTAATAAAGAATAGATTTCAAACGGTCAAAGGCAATACAGAACAAAGTAGATCTCTTGCATTACAAAGGTGAAAAAGGAAGTAAGTGATGAATATAGCTCATAACTACGATAGAAGAACGAAGAGTATGCTATGGGTCCTAAGTAATTCAAGAAATTTTTCAAGAGACTAGGAAGATTTGTAATACAACTCACGAGGCGATAGAAAAACATTCTAAAAAAGTAAAATGATGGTTATTGGTAAAATGAAGTGAAGAAAATGTTTTATAAGATTGTTGATCCAAATCACCTCCATTGGAGAATTTCAAAGCACCCAAAGAACACCGATCAAAGACATTTATTGGAGGAGCATGGAGCTCGCAATGAGGAAGATAAAGATGTGAAAAGACCAAAGATGAAACTAGGGGGGGGGGGGGGGGGGGGGTCTTGTAGCACATAGCGCCCGATGAAATATGGATTAAGGAATAAACTTGGAACCCGATGAGTGTAAGAAAAGATATGGATGCTCAAAACACATAAATGGTAATCGAAAGTTGTTTTCTCTCATACAAAGCGACAATGGTGAGGAAACGTAATTTTTTGGGACAATTTTGCCGGTTAGAAAATCATAGGCCAAAATGTACTATTTCTCAAGACTCCTTAATTAATCAAAAATGTTTGAGCTCGTAGAAAACTTAACAATAACTTGTTTAGTATAGGTCAAAAATGTGATACTAAATGGGAACGTAATTTATCGAACCACAAAAAGCGAAATAATCAAAGACAAAAAGGTTAAAGGTAAATGAATTAGGAAAGAAGGAATATATAAAAATGAAACTAGGAAATAAACCTGTAAGATAAAATATCCTTGCCACATTAGATGAAAAAACATCCCTACTATGGCATAGGAGATTAGAGTCCACGCAAATATGAAATAATTATAGATCATATAGCCATTAAAGAATTAGTTAGAAATCTACCCAAACTTAAATTCAACTGACATTTTTGTATGGCTTGCACAATTAGTAAAGTAAGCTCAATGCAAGTCACAATGCTAGAAATATAGGATTCAAACAACAATGATGCTTAGAACTACTCACATGTGAATTTGGTTTGGCCCTTCGACCATACTGAAGCTATTGAATGGAATCGTTATACCTTAGTAATCGTAGAAGACTGTATTCTCGATTCACAAGGACTTGAGATTTTTAGCAAAAAAACTGAAGAGCCTTTAAAAAATTAGAAATATTTAGCAAAATGATCCAAAACAAAATTTAGGATGTTCCATATTCTCAATTAGAACGAAAAATGGTCATGAATTTGAAAAAGAATACAATTCGGAAACTATTGTGATAAAAATGGATAACTCCGACAATATTTTCGCATGTCACTCCGTACTCCACAAATCTAATGGTTAGTAGAAAAAAAAAAATCGCACTCTACAAGAAATGATTAGAAACATGTTAAATGAACAATCCGATTCCCCAGAAATTTTTGGTGTAAAGCGGTCCAAGTACTCAACCTATAAAAATTCATAAGAGTTTCCATTAGACGTATTTTAGGAAAGAAAACTCCATACGATTGTTAAGAGAGTAAAAACAAACCTTAACTATTTTAGAGTCTTACGTGAAGTAAATGCTTTCTTCTTAATACAAAAAAGATTACCCTCAACCAAGTACAACCCAAAGTAGTACGATGGTGTTTTCCTAAGAAATGCGCAAATAGATAAAGCTTACATAATACTTAACAAACAAACAATGAAAAGTGAAGAGATCCGTTAAATGTAACTTTCGATGAAACTCCTCTCCTCCGTCCTAAAAAACATCACCATTGGAAGATGAAGATATAGACTGAAGGAAGAAGCAATTTGAATGTAGTAAAACAAAACCCAAGGCAATGGTCTTGAAGACATTTCCATTAGTAAATTTCAAATCAAATTTTCATCCCTAGAAAACGATATTGGTAATCTAATCAAAGGAACTCATAGGGTCGGAAGCTCAAGACAAAAGCAATTTCTTTTGCATTATTTTCAAACAAAAGAACCTAAAAATATAAATGATTCATTAAAAAGATGAAAATTGGGTAATTGGCCATCGCAATGGAGAACTAAACAATTTAAAACAAATGGATTGTATGGAACTAGTCCAATCCATGGCTAGACCATTATGAGAACAAAATGGGTAAATAAAGAAATAAACTCGATGAAAATGGCATCATAAATAGAAACAAACCTAGGTTAGTCACCCATGGTTATAATCAACAAGAAGGAATTGATTATGACAAAACATATGCACCCATAGCTAGACTAAAGTCCATAAGAATACTTTTAGCTTATGCTTGCGCACTAGACTTTAAGTTATACCAAATGGATGTGAAGAGTGCATTTCCTTAATGTTTTATCATGAGGAGTTTACCGTTGCCAACAAACCGTCCAGGAATCAATGACTTCTGCAAAACCTAACATGTCTTTAGACTTAAGAAAGCTCTTTATGGTTTAAAACAAGCCCCAAAAGCTTGGAACAATCGATTAAAAGCCTTTCTTATTAAACATGATTACTCCATGGGAATGGTAGATAACATACTCTTCACTAAAAAGAAAGACTCCAACCTCATTATTGTCTAAATATATGTTGACGACATTATATTCGGATCAACTTGTCAAGAAATGTGTGATGACTTTGCCAAGATCATGCATGATTAGTTTGAAATGAGTGATGGGGGAACTAAATTTTTTATTAGGATTACAAATAAAACAATTAGATGATGGAATATTTTTTAATCAATCAAAATATATTAAGGAAATGCTTAAGAAATTTAGACTAAAAGACTCTAAGCCAATGAAAACCCCTATGTCTACGGAAACCAAACTCACAAGTGACGAAGAAGGTGAGTCCGTAGATAAAACCAAATATAGAGGCATGATAGGTAGTTTATTATACTTAACGGCAAGTAGACCCGAATATCATGGTTTCGTGTTTGCCTTTGTGCACACTTTCAAGAGGAACCCGAAATCTCTCACCTGAAGCGGGTTAAACGAATCTTTCGATACATAAAAGGCACTACGCATTAGGATTATGGTATCCAAGAGGAATCCGCATAGAAACAATAGTGTATGTAGAGTCGCAAAGAGCACTAGATGGTGTTTGCCGTTTATGGGATGTTTGATTGCCTAACATTTTTGGTTAATCGAAGAAGCCAACCGCGTCTTCGGCCAACTCAACCAACCAAAAGTGGAATATGTTAGAGCTGGAAGGGCATGTCATACACATCCCGTGGATGAAACAAGCTCTCGTAGACTATGGCGTTAGGTTAGACGATTATTACCCAGATAATGATGTGATAAAAAACAAATTGCTATAGACTTAGGTAAGAACCCCTGTTAACACTCATGAACAAAACACATGAGATTTACAGCCATCACTTTCTTGTTGATAATTTCAAAAAGGGAATTCTCTATAGAAAAGGTCTCATCGGAAGACAACATATCCGATATTCAACTTAACCACTTTAAACATGGCCAGTTAACTACTTACGTCAAGGTCTAGAATGATGGAACAAATTGATTAAGTTTTTCGGCATAATATAAAAATGGATAATCATCAAAATCTGTTTTGTGTCAAAAATCTGAGAAAAGATTTTTGTTCTACAGGTGGCGCCCCCCTTTAAGTCATAAAGAGGCGTCCCCCCTTAGTTTAAGGTGACCGGCCATACTTTAAAAGTGGGACCACCCCCCTGACTGACTAAAATATTCTTTTTCTTCACTCTCTCTCTGTGTCTAGTATCTATTTACATAAAAAATACAAGAATGGGAAAAGTCTATAAGCAACATATTTACAAATTCTTCTATCTAAATGCATATCTTATTATACATATATACAATAGTCCCAATCTATTATTTTCTAAAAAGTCTTTCTCACAACTAGGAGCACATGAAAATCAATTTTCATATATTGTTGAGATATGCTAAAAACCATTTTTCACATATACATAATGTTCTCTACTTGTTGTCCAAAGTATAAAAATCTAATATAATATTTATTCGACATTTTGGTTAGAAGCAAAATTAAATCAAGGAGCATTAGATTATTTTATTAGGTTTTAACATAACTTTGTGTCAAAATAATTGCACTTCTCCTCATTTGTTGCACTTAGCACACACTATATTTGCACAAAAGTTAGTTCTTATTAACTTAACCCTCCATTGTTAAAAAACATTATTTGTGCAATATATCATTGTCACTATTTATATGCTCCTTTCACTCTTTTGGTCTTCAATTCATATATGGATTAGATGCCAAAATTAAGTGATAGAGTTTTTATCCTACAAGCTGTCATAGTATATGTGAGAACGTTGAACTGTCTTAAATTGCTATGTGCTAAAAATCTTAATTGCCACAAAAGGATGGACTTGCTGCAAATTAACCACCAAAACAGAAACCCTTACACAAAATTTTAAGAAAAATTAATTTTTGGGAAATCTAGGAAATAGTTGTAGGCGGCCCCCTTAATTCATAAAGGGCGGCCCCTTTAATTTTAAGGGGACCGACCCCTAATTAAAGGGACCGGCCTAGCAAATCAGGGTAATAGACAATTTTTTCATCCCTTTTGACCAAATACCCCTTAGACTTAAGCTACCAGTTTCCCCTAAATTCATAAACATTCTTAGATTTAGATCCTGTTCATATCATTCTTCCTAATTTAAATATTTCCTCCACTCTAAATATATTCTCAACCATCATCATCACAATCATCCTCACCAATGACATCTCCTAACAAACCCACATCCAAACCATCAAGGGTAACCAAAATAAGTGTGAAACCTATTTGGAGGATGAAACTAACACATCCAATGAGCTCAAGGTAAATTCACCTACACCAATGCCAAAACCACTTACTCCTCATCATGAACTATCTCAAGAAAACAATCACCCCAATCAAGCATTACCAAATCCTTACGTTAAGGACACTCCCACATCACCACAAGTTATCTCACATCCTCCATCTCTCATCTCACCCATCAATTCACATGTTACTTACACTCAAGCTCCACCTCAAAGTGACAACCAAACTCAACACACACCACCTCTATCTCCAAGTAGAGAAAGCCTAGTTGATGACATCAATCAACTACAAGACCTATCAAACCTCTTAGCCATGCATCTCTCCCAACAATAAAGTAACACTAACTCATCACCTTACTCTCCAAACCTACCACACACCCTCAATATTAACCAAGTTGAAACCCATGTTGGGTATTGCCCTTGTTGCATCTTCACCCAAAAACAATTCTTTGCTTTAAATAAGGATATCAATTAGATTGAATTCCTCCTCATTCGACCACATCCACCACTTTAGTTCAAAGATATTACCTTCCACAACCAGCCTCCACTCCCAAACTCCTCCATCAACACCCACTAATCTCTAATTATGCCTAAAAAAAACAAATAATCGTCAAACCCTTTTGTGAGTCGCAAGCAAGTCAAATCCTTCTATGTCTTAATTAGGACTTTTTTATGTATTAATATTGCTTCTAAAGCATATTTAGTAATTTCTTTTATGTGTTATGCTTGTGTGTAGTTCACACCTAATATCCTAAATGAATAAAGTAATCTTTAGTTTAGATGTTTGATTTTCTTGTCATAATTTCCTTCCTTCTTGCACATTTTGAAATATTTTGAATTTGTCCTAAACTCTTTTTTGTAGCCAAGAAAACCATAGCTGATTCCTTGAGCCATCGAACGAGGGAGCACATCTCAAGTGGGAGCATTTTTATTCTGTCATTTTACTACAATTTCTCGATGATACTTTTTGATCTAACAAAAAGGGAGAAATGAATATAAAACTCACTAAAATTGTTTAAAAATAATTTTATAATTAATGAGTTTAATTTTATAATCATCAATAAAGGGGGGAGATTGTTGATAGGAATATTTCCTAAAAATATTATTAATATTTTACATCTTTACGTATAGATAAAATCACAAAATATAAAACTATTCAAAGTAAAATAAACATAAACAAGTAATTAGAAGTAAATTTTCATTTTGAAAATAATATCACTTACAGGTATGAATAAAATAAATGCTTAAATGCATTTTTAAAGATCAAATGTAAATTTTATTCAAAAACCTCACACTTCTATAAAATGTTGTAAATATTTTTATAAACATTACAAAACATTTTCAACAATTGAAAGAAATGTTTTATTGAAAATAAACATTTTGAAATTCAAATTTTCAGACCTAAAACGGCTAGAAAGTTCCAGAAAATTCCCCCTACACAAAAGGACAAATTGAGGAGCACCCAGTCTAGGGCGGCCCCCTTATCTTTAAGGGGACCGCCCACCTATTTTAGGGGACCGCCCATAGGTAGACGCTCCTCCAGAAAGTCCTATAAATACTAGGCTATTCCCCACTATTTTCTCACCTTTTGCACTCATTCTTTTGGATCAAAAACAACCTACACATCTTATTAAAATCCTTTGATCATTTAATCATAAAGCTTTATTTCCAAGTGATCCAAGCTTAATTCCTAAAGTGCAAGAGAAGAATACTTCCATCATCAAGTGAAGAAGTATTACACCTTTGTGTGTTGTTGCAATCTTATTGCATCCATATCATAACTTGTAAATCATTTGTAAATCTTGTAAAGTTGTGTAGTTGTTACATCTTGGTGATTTTGTGTAAGTAATACGTTATATCTTGGTGATACTTTCCTAGTAGTGTTAGTTAGGTGATGAATATAGTAGTGGCTTGTGAAGTAGTGTTGTGAAGAAACTAAGGGAGTGAAGAAGTTGTGATATGTCGTGAATAAGACGTGAAGCAAAGTTGTGTAGTGAAGTTATGGTAGATTGGTTCTAGCTAAGATTAGAAATCGACATCTAGCTTAGTGTCAGAAATTAAGATAAGCGAAAGTTGTGTAAGGTTTTCTCCGCCATAAGGGAGCTTGTTGACATAGTGTAGAAAACTCTCGAGTTAGGTGCTCCAGGAGTAAAGTAGGGCGAAGAGGTGCTTCGTTACCAAACCACTATAAATCATCGCGTTGTGGTTTGATTGTTCTTACTCTTATCACTTGTCTTACATTATTTTCTCATACTATCCTATTAAGTGTTTAGATAAGTATATTGTTCATATTGTGCATGGTTGAATTCAGATAAAGTCGAATCTAGAATTTCTACAAACACTTTAAAACCTTAAATTAAAAAGCGATAAACTATTCAACCCCCCTTCTAGTTTTCCACAAAATGGAAGTTCAATGCTTGTTTTTCCACTGCCAGCAGCATTAACAGTTGAACTAACAGTATTAACATTGTTAGTGCTGTTAACATTATCTTCCTTCTCTTGATCATTACATTCACTATCTTTTCTTGGATCTTCATCAACCTTCTTTCCATCATCACTTGAAGGTTTGGATCCATCATCATGAGAACTCTTTGGATCTTGGGAATATGGTGGATCAGCAGTCCATAATGGTAGCAAAATGTAATTTTTGACAGGTTCTGTCTCCTTTCTAGCTTGACCTGCATTATCACTTGCTTTTGTACATGCAAAACCATTAGACTGTATACTTGCAACAATTGGCTCATATTTCATTGTTCTTGTTAGTGCATCAATATCAAATAACCAATCTGGTCCACTACATACAACATTAGGTGTACTCTCACTAAACCTAATATGCAAGTTTTCACTATCCTTGTTCTACTATTGAATACTCTAAAGGCTTTACTATTCAAAGAGTATCCAACAAAGAAACCTTCATCAGCCTTACCATCAAATTTGCCTAAGTGATCTATGGTATTGAGAATGGTAACAGGACACCCAAATGGTCTCATAAAACTTAAAGTTGGTGTTCTACCATGAAAAAGTTCATATGGGGTCTTGTTATGAGGCTTAACTACTAACACTCTATTTTGCACATAGCAAGCAGTATTAACTGCTTTTGCCCAAAAAGTAGTTAGCAACTTAGAATCAGCTAGCATAGTTCTAGCATCCTTAATTAGTGTCCTATTTCTCCTCTCAGCAACTCCATTTTGTTGAGGAGTTCTAGCTACACTAAATTGTCTCAAAATACCTTTCATCTCACAAAACTGATTCATTTCTCTATTTTTGAATTCTATTCCATTATCACATCTAATCACCTTAACCTTGTGATCTACTAGATTTTCTATTCCAGTTATAAAGGACTTAAGAATGCCACTAGTCTCATCCTTAGTAGCTAGAAAGAAAACCTATATGAACCTACTAAAATCATTTGTGACAACTAGGCAATACATTTTCTTCATAAGGCTTTTTACAATTGTTAGACCAAACAAGTCCATATGCAACAAATGTATAGGAAGACTGATCAAGTTCTCTGATTTGGACTTACAAGAGGCTCTGTGTTGCTTTCCCTTTTGACAAGCAACACAGGTTTGATCATTTTCAAAAAGTTTGGAAGGTAAACCTCTTACAAGATTTCCCTTAACCAATTTATTCATAGTTTTAAAATTTAAGTGACCTAGCCTTCTATGCCAAAGTTTAGATTCATCAGATGTGGCTTTTGCAAAAAAGGCAAGTTAAACCTCCTTTAGGAACTATGTTCTTTAAATCAACACTATACATATTGTTCTTTCTAGGAACTCTAAGTAAAACTTGACTTTCATCAATTAACTTAAAGTTTGGAGATAAAACAATACATTCAGTGTCATTAAAAAGAACACTATTCTTTTTATCTCACATTTTTGAGACGCTAAAGAGATTAAACTTTAACTCTCTTATAAAATACACATTTTTAAAATCTAGATTACCAGTTTTAATGGTACCTTTTCCTGTAATTTTCCCTCCTTTAGGGTTCCCTCCAAAAGCAACATATCCTCCATCTATCTCTTCATAGTCTGTAAGATAGGACATGTTCCTTGTCATGTGCCTTGAGTATCCGCTATTAATCACTCCTTGATCTTATAAATCCATTTGTGGATTGCCCTGCACATTAGACAAGAAAATAAGTTTCTTTTGGGGACCCAAGCCATCACTAACTTGGATTTGCCTTGTGCATCAATATAATCAAACTTCTTTAGGGTGATTGATGCACTATTGTGTTTAGAAACATGGTCTAAAATTTTAGTCTTTGGTTTCTAAACCCAACAAGCTAAGTCCTTAACAACATTAACATTATTTCCCTTAACAGCATTAACTACTGCCTTTGGCCTATCAGTATTAACTTCTTTACCCCTAGCAGTATTAACCCTTTGATTAATATTACTATTTTTAAATGTTGTGTTCTTATTAATGGACCTTTT
>BQNB010153394.1:0-15649 GCA_026074375.1 Tanacetum coccineum
TATTTAATTACTTAAAACATGTAAAATCCATAACTAGTTCATTATCCATTGGTTCTCTAAGTTTCTTATATTTTTGGAATCACAAAAATATGTACTTTTTCAGAAAAATATAAAGTATTCTGCTCAGGTTTAAATTTTTATATAGTTTTTATAAAAATACTTTTATAAAAACACTTTTTGCTCATAATCTTGTAAACACCATATCTTCTTCGTTATTTATTGGATTTTCAAGTTTCTTATATGCTTACGATCGTCATGAGATGTACTATTTTTATAAAACATAAAAATAAATTTTATTGGGTTCTAATGAATAGTAACATTTAAATGTTTAATTAACTTGTTTCATACACTTTTAAACTTAATAAAGTTACCACAAGTCTACTAATATATAAATTACATCCATTGTATATATATTAGGTCTTCTACATTGTGTCCATCATAATAAGTCCATATTGTCCAATAAAATTGTCCTTTATATTTATTTACTTAACTAAACTTTATAAATAAATAAATAATCATAACTTGACAAATAATTATATAAACTTTCCATTGCTTGTGAATCCTTGTTTTAAACATATTAGCATATTTTGAACATCATCTTATTCACAAATAAAATGTAATTTGTATGTGTATGTACATGATTTTGTTTTATAAACTTCATAAAGTAAACCTAGGTGATGATTTAATTATACACAATTATATAAAACATGAAACTAATGTAATGAAAAGATTAGGGTCTTAGATAAACCTTAGATGAGTGTATGATGAATGTAGAACAAGATCAACCCCAACAAACAAAACCCTAATTCGAACTTTGCAACTAGAAAATCCTAATTTAATAGAAACCCTAATTTGATCTTCTTTCTTGCTTAACCCCTTTAATTACCAAACCAAGCTTCCAAGACACCTTATATATGATTAACAATAACCCTTGAATACTTGTCCTAGCTTAGAAATAAAAAATGTGAATTATTTGAGTGTGGGTTTTGTAACCGTGGGTTATCATGGGTATAGAGAGAGTTTTATTGATTTATTTACTTGTAAGAAATAAGGAGTAACCTTGGACCTTCCTTTTATAGCAAGATTAAAGGGTTAACCTACCTTAAACTAACCTTAGTTGAGCTAGTTGGTTAAGAGTACACATTGTAAGACAATGTAAGGTGCTCTCCTCCTATCTATGCATAATGGACGCCTAGGAGTGGAGGAAAGGTACTAGTGATGTGCCAATCTTTAGAAACATGTGTAATATAAGGTACTTGGTTGAGTTAGTTTAAGATACATGTGATTTAAATGTTTTATCAAGTGCATAACTACATATATCCGGCCTATGGTTTATTTTGGTGAGTAAATGAGTTAATTTTTATGTAGTGGGTATAATTATGGGTATTTGTTTGAGTATAAATGGGTATAGGTGCTTTCAGGTATGCCTAAATGTATTTTATTACAAAACGTAAACATTGTACGTAACCGATAAAAATAAGATATGAAAAGTTAATAATTATTCTCATAATATTTATATAACACTTGCTTGACTTAAATTTTAACTTGTTTGGTGTCCGTTTACGATGAATGTTGATTTTTAGTTTACGCGATTTAATTATAGAATAATAATTAAAAGCGAACGCGTAAAACTCTAAAAATAAATAATCATAATAATTGAGTCAGGAAATGACCTAAAAATGAGATATGTTACAGTCTCCTCCCGTTAGAAGAGCCTTGTCCTCAAGGCTCAAGTCGCGACACTTGACGCATGTACGAGTTTAGTGAAGAGATGTGGATACTTTTTTTGAAATTGGTCTTCACGTTCCCATGTGAACTCAGGACCTCTCCTCGAGTTCCATCGAACCTTGACAATTAGGATACGGCTTTGCTTCAACTGTTTGACTTCTTGGTCCATGATCTCTATGGGTTCCTCCACAAAGCAGAGCTTGTCATCAACATGGAGTCCTTCCAATGGAATGGCTAATGGTTCGTTAGAATAACATTTCTTCAAGTTGGATACATGAAATGTATTGTTAACCCTGCTCAACTCTTGAGGAAGCTCAAGCTTGTAAGCAAAGGATCCAACCTTTTCCAGCACCTTAAAAGGTCCAACATATCTAGGGTTTAACTTCCCCTGTTTTCCAAAATGTACGACCCCTTTCCAAGGTGAAACTTTAAGCATAACTCTATTCCCAACTTGAAATTCCATCGGCTTATGCTTTAAATCAGCGTAACTCTTTTGTCGGTCACGGGCGGCTTGCATTCTTTGTTTGATCTGAATGACCTTCTCGGTTGTCTCTTGAACTATTTCTGGACTGGTGAGTTAAACTTGTCCAACCTCGGCCCAACAAACAGGTGAACGACACTTTCGACCGTATAGTGCCTCAAACGGTGCAGCCTTGATGCTAGCGTGATAACTATTATTATATGAAAACTCGACTAATGGTAAATGTCTAACCCAACCATTTCCAAAGTCGATCACACAAGCACGTAGCATATCCTCGAGAGTTTGGATAGTTCTCTCACTTTGTTCATTGGTTTGTGGATGGTACGCAGTACTCATATCCAAGTTAGTACCCAAAGCCTTCTGAAGTGATCTCCAGAAATTTAATGAAAACCTAGGGTCACGATCACAAATGATTGAGACAGGTATTCCATGCCTCGTGACTACCTTCTCAGGTACATTCTCACCAATTTCTCCATGGAATTAGTTTCTCTCATTGGCGTAAAGATTGCAGACTTAGTAAGTCGATCAACAATCACCCAAATGGTGTCATAACCTTGAGACGACTTAGGAAGCTTTATGATAAAATCCATAGTGATATTGTCCTACTTCCATTGGGGTATCTTGGGTTGTACCAGTAATCCTGATGGTCTTTGGTGTTCAGCCTTGACCTTAGCACATGTCAAACATTTGCTAACATAGGTGGCGATGTCGGCCTTCATATTAGGCCACCAATATAGCTTTTTCATGTCTTGATACATTTTGTCTGAACCCGGATGGATAGAGTATTTTGATTTGTGAGACTCGTGCATGATCACAGTCCTTAAATTACCATAACATGGCAACCAACTCCTGTCATTTAAGCATAGGGTTCCGTCAGCACGGGGTTCCAACTTTTCCTTCGGTATATCCTTCCTGATCATACCTCCTACGTCTTCCTTCTTGACGTTCTCTGGTTTCTGTGCTTCTATTTGAGCTTCCAAAATTTGTTTGGGGAGAATCAAACCAATAGTTATGACTAAGGCTCGAACCTGTAATGGCTTAATCCATTCTTTACGGCTTAAGGCATCAGCCACTACGTTTGCTTTCCCTGTGTGATAACGAATTTCAAAGTCATAATCACTGAGAAACTCTAACCAACGACGTTGCCTCATGTTCAGCTCATTTTGGTCAAGAATGTGTTGTAAGCTCTTATGATCTGTGAACACCATACACTTGGTTTTGTACAAGTAGTGCCTCCAAATCTTTAAAGCAAACACCACTGCACTAAGTTCTAAATCATCAGTAGTATAATTTTTCTCATGAATCTTCAACTGCCGTGATGCGTAAGCAATCACCTTCTCGTTTTGCATCAACACCGCACCCAATCCTTTATGCGATGCATCGCAATACACAATGAAGTCCTCCGCCCCTTGAGGTAGAGCTAAAATGGGCGCGCTACACAACTTATTTTTCAATGTATGAAAATCTGCTTCTTGCTTATCACCCCATTAAAAGGCGACTTTCTTTTGAGTGACCTTCATTGGCTTAGCAACTTTCGAAAATCCTTCCATGAATCTTCGATAATAACTGGTAAGACCTAAAAATTACCGTATCTCTGTAGGAGTATTAGGAGATGCCCAATCTTTTATGGATTCGATCTTGGCGGGATCCACATGAATGCCTTGATTATCAATCACGTGGCTAAGGAATTGTACCTTGGGAATCCAAACTTTACATTTAGAGAACTTAGCATATAATTCTTCTTTCTTAAGCAATTCTAAAATTACCTTAAGATGTTCTTCATATTCTTTCTTGTTCTTTGAATAAATTAGTATATCGTCAATAAAGACAATCATAAACTTATCCAAATATGGTTTGCACACCCAGTTCATGAGATCCATAAATACTGCCAGTGCATTCGTCAAACCGAATGGCATAACTTAGAACTCGTAATGACCATACCGAGTTCTGAATGTCGTTTTTAGAATATCTTCTTCACGTACTCGAAGCTGATGATAACCCGATCGTAAGTCTATCTTAGAATAAACACTGGATCCTTGTAGTTGATCAAATAAATCGTCGATCCTTGGGAATGGATAACAATTCTTCACCGTTACCTTGTTTAATTCCCGATAGTCGATGCACATTCGAAATGATCCATCCTTCTTTTTGACAAACAAGACCGGAGCTCCCCAAGGTGAGGAACTGGGTCTTATAAAGCCCATTTCGGATAGTTCTTGCAGTTGCTCTGGCAACTCTTTCATTTCGAAAGGAGCTAATCGATATGGTGCTCGTGCTACAGGTGCAACACCAGGCATTAAATCAATTTGGAATTCCACTTGTCGAGTCGGTAGAAGACCCGGCAAATCTTCAGGAAATACTTCAGGAAAATCTCGAACGATTTGTACGTCCTCAAGTCGTTTCTCCCCTGACTTGTCTTTAGTCTCCTTCGTAGTAACATGTGCCAAAAAGACATGATGTCCTTTTAACAAATATTTTTGAGTTTTGGTGTACGAAATGATGTTCAAACGAGTCCCGTTTCCCTGATTACTTTTGTCACCACGAATAATTAAGGTTTCATTTCCCCAGGGAATACGAACGATCTTCTCGGCACACCCAATGGCAGTGTGGTACTTTGACAACCAATCCATACCGATTATGACGTCGAAACTACCAAGTTCTACGGGCGTTAAGTTGATGTTGAATGGATGGTTTAAGAAGTTTAATGTACAACCCTGAATGATAGTGTTTATCCTAATTATTTTCCCGTTGGCTAGTTCAACATCATAATAAAGGTCTAATGTAGTTGGTGTGATATCAATTAGGGAACTAAATGTAGTAGATACAAAACTTCTATTGGCACCAGTATCAAATAAGATAGAAGCATAGCGGTCGTTTAGAAGGAACATACCCGTAACGACGTTGGAGTCCGGGTTTGTTCCCGCATTACCCACCATATAAACCTTTGCTGGAGCATTGCCATTTTTGATTACCATGGTTTCCATTCTTCAACTTCGGGCAGTCTTTCTTGAAATGCCTCTGAACACCACACTCATAACAAGTGATAACATTCTAAGTTATTCCAGAGTTCCCATGATTTTTATTATTACCACTAGGACCAGAACTCCTACAGTCATGAGCTAGATGGCCGATCTTCTTGCACTTATTACATCTGGGAGCACATGGCCCTTTGTGGTGATAGTTGCATTTTGTACACAAGGGTAATGATCTCGTGTACTCCCTCTTCTCACCAGGCCTAGCAGTGTAAGCTCGCCTAGTGTTTTGTCTCTTGTTTTGTTGTTGGTACCCCTGATTGTTCCCAGCATTAAACTCTAACTTCCTCTTTCGCTCAGCTTGTCTTTCAGTAATGGTGAGGACTTTTTGATCCATCTGATTTGGCAAACTCAATTGCTTCCTCCATTGTCTTGGGTTGATATGACATTACATTTCCCCAAATCATATCAGGAAGTCCACCAACATATTTGTCAACTTCATCCGATTCCTCATGAAACATTCGTCCACACATCAGTGCAAGTTCTTGAAAACATATAGTGTAACTCGTGATATAGGTACCTTTCACTTTTAGGTTCCAGAGCTCAATTTCTAACTTCTTGTTTTAACCCTTGGGTAGTATTTTACTGTCATCATCTTCTTCAGTATCTTCTAGTCCATAGCATAAGCAACATCTTGAGTAACAGTCTTCATGTGGGAGTTCCACCATATTAGAGCATTTCCAAGGAAAGTGCAAGTAGCAAACTTAACTTCGTTCTCCACAGCACAGTTACTAATGTGGAACACTGATTCCATATTTTCAAACCATTGTGCCAACACAACCACTCCTTCAGTACCCTTAAAAGTAAAGGGCTGGCAATTCAGAAAATCCTTGTACGTATACTCTCGCAGAGTGAGTGTAATTCCTTTAGTTCCAGTGATAGAATTGTGGCTTCCGTCACCATGACCATTAGAGTTATTTCAAAGAGTTTCATGATTAGCAAGTGCCGCAGACACTCTTGCTTCGATCAGTTGCTCAACATCAGCAGCTGTCATTAGGGCAGTAGCCGCAGCAGCTGCAGCTGTAGCAGTAGCAGTACTTACAGCAGTAGAGGTTCTTTTTGGTGGCATATTGTTCTAAATCACAACAATATAAAATACGTAAGCTTTCATAAACATCACAACATGACATTGGTACAATATTTATATAACAAGATAACATCACACAGTGATTATATAACATGACTGGGATCACAACACATAACAGAATTGAGATCAACATAACATAATACAACGCATTATATATAACAAGATCACATCACACATTGATTATATAACATGACTGGGATCACAACACATAACAGAATTGAGATCGACATGACATAATACAACACATCATATATAACTGGAAAACATACATGATTGTCTGATATAAAAAATGAAAAATACAGATCCTACCGCTATGCTAGCTGGGTATAAAACCCATAATACTTAGCTGGCTAACATAAAGATAGCTATAAATATGACATGAAAAGTAAACCTAGGTAGAACTATCAACGTCCTCGAGATCATCTGCATGAGTCGGATCTCAAGCCTGAAGTGCCTGAATCTGTCCTAGAGCCAATGATAACTATCCCTGTAGTGATGAAACATGTGCAATCAATGTCAATGTCAATGACTCTTGTAAATCGATATGATGATCTTGAATGAAAGTGTGAGTCTTGTATGACTGTAGCTCATAGTGAACTGCTCCCATTGAATGTGCCTAAGCCTCTCGAGAAGCTAGAGCCTCCTAATCCAACAGTAGTGCAGTCTCATGGTGAAACTGTCTATCCTCGATCAATACCTCAACTCTTTGTGATAACTGAGTCTATCTGTCCTGAGCATCCTCGATCACAGCATAAATATCCTGAGTGTCCTGCTCTTGCACCGCAGGAAGCTCGGTCACTCTAGTATTGACCCCTTCAAGGGTCGTCGGTGCTACCTCCTCAACAACCTCTCTCGAGTCTACCCAAACATCCCTGATCCCATAGCCGACCTCCTCGGTCTCTGACGTCTGGTCTCGGCATCCAAAGTGCCAATAAATCCATAGTCTATTCTATGACCTCTAGTAGGTCTAGGAGTAGCAATCAAACTTTCCCCCACCTCATATCTCGATGTGGGAGCAGTTCGACATAACCTCTTACGAGGTGGTAACTCGGTCTCGAGAATGTCCTCCCTACGATCGACCGGTGGTGGTATGAATAGTGAGGCTGGTAGTGGTGGTAGTGGTGATGATGGTAACAGTAATGATGTGGGTACATGTGGTGGTAAATGTAGTGATGATGGTGGAGGTGGTAATGGTGGTGAGGGAATTTAAGGTAGTGGAGATGACCAAGGTGATAGTAGAGATGGTGGTGGTGATGGTGGTGTAGGTGAGGCAGCATACTCAGCAATGCGTGCCTTTATGGATGGTGACATAGGTGGCTCAAGTCTGACAGTCTTCCGTGCCCTACGTGCATGTGCAGCCAAACACCTAGCAAGACGTTCCTCGGGAGAGGGTGGTGATAGTGAGATGAGTGGTGATGGTGGTGGTGTAGGTAAGGCAATAAGTCTTTCGACCTCCACCTCTATTGGAAAAGGCATAGGTGCCTGGGGTCGGATAGATATCCTAGCCCCTAGAGGAGTAGTATGACCAGCAGGTGGTGGTGGTGGTGTTTTCTGCCGACCTTTCAGTCCTTCGAACTGCTCTGTGTCCTTGGAAGAGGGAACAGGGTCAACAGCGGGTGCAACGAAAGAGTCGGCCGGAGCCAGATGCTCCTCCTCCTCCTCCTCTGAAGCCTCCTCCTCCTCGTCATCATCAGAGGAGTCATCATCATCATCGTCGTCACCTCCATCAGGTGGATAGTCTCCTGGACCATCCTTAGAGTCCTCCTCGGGATCCTCCTTAGGATTCGAGTCAGCAACGTAGCCCGGAGATAAGGCTATAGGTGAAGCATCATCAGCATACGGCTGATCCTCAGCAACGATCTCATCATTAGCTGGTGCCAAGTACCAGAGGTACTCTGGACCTGGAACATAATCTGGCGAAGGTGGTGCCTGCTCTTTCAGGCTCTCAGGGCCAGGTCACAAAAATCTGGTACGTCCGGTGTGGCGCGTGGCGCGAGAGGGAGTGTGAGTGCTGGGAGCAGTGGCTCGGAGTAGTCCAAACAAGTCTATAGCCCATGCTAGCGGGTCTCTGTGAGATGATATAGATGTATACGTAACCTCGGATGATGTTGAATCTGATGACATGACTGAATCTGTAACACTCAAACAAACTTTACATTAGTATATATATAAGACCAATAATAATATAATTTATATATTATAAACACGCATGTGAACCATGCAGCATCTAGTATATCCAACTAATGCAACAAGTAATGTATGAATATTGTCCCCATGGAAATCACTTTGTATGTGCAATGTTTGAAAACGGTTATAGTCCCCAAGTAAAAACATTTGACCTGGTTCTCTATAACCTTGGCTCTAGATACCAATCTGTAACACCCCAAATAGGGTCGCAACGGAATGATGTGTCCGGGAGCGTTACTTCATAGATCGATAGCACAAGATATGAGAACGACCTCTAAAAGAGTCGTTTGAAATACGATACATTAAATTTATTAAAATTGTTTAATACAAACCACAACGGCTTAAATTGTTCAACATTTAAATAACAAAGATTTTAAATCATAACAAATATCCCAAGATGTAATGACTCCAAATCTTTTATGCATGACTCCCCAAAAGAGTATCCCCAATGTATCCTTAGCACCTCATGCCTCATTGACCTGAGAAAACATGCTTTAAAATGTCAACATAAAGTTGGTGAATTCACAAGTTTATGTAAAATATAATGTAGGACAACAAGATTTTCCCCTTGATAATGCAACAGATGCAGACATCACAAAATGTAATTACGTTTCCCTAAGCTCATGACAATGAAGCTCGACATGTATGAATTGCAATATAAATTGCCTACATTGCCCTTGATGATGTTCTAACCCGCAACATCCCAAATCCGACATGGTATACGTCAGTTGTCTGGTAAACCAGAACAGTGAGCGCTACTCACCCGAACGGGGATGTCAATCCCAAATAGATCTATTTATAACATTCGCGCTCACACAAAGTAATTGACAGTTCATGATAATGGGCTCATAGGGTTATCGCTACTTTAGGACCCAAAAGAAAAACCAAACGTAATCATGTAAAATGTGTACTTTCGTCCAATCATAAATAATCCAGAGTTTCTCAACGACCCTAAAAGTTTTAAATCATTGATTTAGTAAAACATAGGGCTATGAACTCACCTCAGTAAATGAAGTGAATGAAATAAATCAAGTGAGTGAATCAACAAGCGAAATCCGAATACAACCAAATTAAATATAGGTCCTATGAGTACTATGTTCACGAATAAACTTAACATACACTTATAATCTATATAGTTACACCTCACCAACCTAAACATGTTTGTTTTAATATTTATATAAAATTACAACAACAAAAGTTTGATCTTTGACAATAATGTTCAATAAGGAATTCGTGTATTTGTAAAATGTCATATTTGTCCAACAATTATCCGTATATGAAAAATAATTGTTTTTAACATCATATGTAATTATAAATAATATTATAAAATTAGTTATATTTTTTCACAAAAATAGTGCACAAGTATAAAATTAGTGCATAAATGATTTATAAACCTTAAATCATGTTCGTTTATAAACTTCCGTTTAATACGTTCTTTATATGTATGGATTCATGAATAAAAAATCTAATCAAATTTTACATTCATTATATTGGTAGGTACTATTATGAACAGTAACAGTAAGTGAAAATTTATAAAAAGTTATTGAAATCGTATATTAATCGTATCTCATTCGTTTCAATTTGGTTTTTAGTGATTCTTATGTCCACGTTTTTGTAATTAAAAGTGCTATTTAAGAAAATTATCTCCCAACAGCCCACTATTATGAACAGTTGCATGTTTTTATAAAATTAATTTTATAAAAATACTTTTTATAGTAAACATGTAAATAGCGAAATCATCTTCATTATAAATCCTTCATTTTTTTGATGAACTCTATAGTAATGAAATCCCACGTACGTTGTACTTTATCTGAAAAAAATATAAAATTTTCTGCTCAGGTTCGAATTTTATAGTTTTTATAAAAACACTTTTTACTCATAATATTGTAAATACCATATCTCTTTCGTTATAATTCGGATTTTTGAGTTCTTTATATTCTTACGATCCTCATGAGAAGTACTATTTTTATAAAATATAAAATATTTATTAACTTGTTTTATACACTTTTAAACTTAATAAAGTTACCACAAGTCTTCTAATTTATAAATTAACATCCATGATATATAAATTAAGTCCTCTACATTGATTCCATCAATATAAGTCTATATTGTCCAAGAAATTGTCCAACATATTTATTTACTTATCTAAGCTTTATAATTAAATAAATAATCATAACTTGGCAAATAATTATATAAATCATGAAATCAATATATTGAAAAGATTAGGGTCTTAGATAAACCTTAGATGAGTGTATGATAAATGTAGAACAAGATCAAACCCAACAAACAAAACCCTAATTTGAATTTTGCAACTAGAAAACCCAAATTTAATAGAAACCCTTATTGGATCTTCTTGCTTGCTTAACCCCTTTAATTACCGAACCAAGCTTCCAAGACACCTTGTATATGATTAACAATAACCATTGAATACTTTTCCTAGCTTAGAAATCAAAAATGTGAATTATTTGAGTGTGTGTTTTGTAACCGTAGGTTATGGTGGGTATAGAGAGAGTTTTATTGCTTTGTTTACTTGTAGGAAATGAGGAGTATCCTTGGACCTTCCTTTTATAGCAAGATTAAATGTTTAACCTACCTTAAAGTAACCTTAGTTGAGCTAGTTGGTTAAGAGTACACATTGTAAGACAATGTAAGGTGCTCTCCTCCTATCTATGCATAATGGATGCCTAGGAGTAGAGGAAATGTACTAGTGATATGCCAATCTTTAGAAACATGTGTAATATAAGGTACTTGGTTGAGTTAGTTTAAAATACATGTAATTTAAATGTTTTATCAAGTGCATAACTACATATATCCGGCCAATGTTTTATTTTGGTGAGTGAATGAGTTAATTTTTGTGTAGTGGGTATAATTGTGGGTATTTGTTTGAGTATAGATAGGTATAGGTCCTTCCGGGTATGCCTAAATGTATTTTATTGCGAAACGTAAATGTTTTACGTAACCGATAAAAATAAAATATGAAAAGTTAATAATTATTTTCGGAATAATTATATAACACTTGCTTGACGTAAATTTTAACTTGTTTGGTATCCGTTTACGATGAATGTTAATTTTTAGTTTACGCGATTTAACTATAGAATAATAATTAAAATCGAACGCGTAAAACTTTAAAAATAAATAATGATAATAATTGAGTCGAGAAATGACCTGAACATGAGAAATATTACAGGAATCTATCTGAAAATCACCACAACTTCCCCAAGGGCCTAATCTAACCTATCTCTATTCACTACTATATCAAACAACAAATCCAATATATCATAATCCCATCCAACACTTCAACAATATTAATTAAAATACTAAGAACATGAAATTAAATATAAAACTAACTAAACTAGTTTATAACTTCCAATTTAACAACAACACATATATTATAGTAAGTAACATGAAATATGTCAAAAATAATTATTTCTAAGTGTATAAACATGTGAATAATTTATTTAACACTTTTCTTGCAAGTATATAATTATAAGACTTACTTGTTCTTGTAAACCTTTGAAAATAATAACTAGTTGGTGATATAACATGATAAATAAGATGTTTATAACAAAATAAAGAAAATAAAAAGTATGAGAAATATGATGAGACCTTGAAGATGAAGTATGGAAAGATTAGTTGTATTAACACCTAAAGCAACCCACAATATATGTTTGATTACTAGAATACCCTTAGAACTCCTTGAAAATCACTTTATAAAAATCAAAAACTAATTTCTTATTGGTTTTTCTCTTGATGCCGATTCTATAGTTGTTAGGAGAAGAGTTGTGTGTTTTTTACTTGTGAATTATTATGAAGAGTGTTGGTTCCTTATGTAGTCAAACCTAGGTAAAGGGTTTATAATTGTTTATTAATAGGAGACCAAACATGATTGACAAGTGAAGAAAGCATGGTGCTGGCATTGGAATTAGGGAAAGAACAAGAGGAGACATTGTTGCTTGTTAAGGTGGTAATAACCATAAGGTAGTATGTTTTATGCTTTGTTAACCTAAGGATAAGCTAAATTATATAATATGTGTTAGAGTTAGTGGGAAGGGGACGACATTATTAAGCTTTAGGGGGAGGACAATATTTAATTTTAAGTATTGTGTATGAGTGTGGGTATTTGGTTAAGTACGGAGAGGTGGTATGGTTTAAATGCATGCATAAGGGTTCATAATGCAAAACGTAAGCATTTTACGTAAAACTCACAAAATAAAAATATGAAAAGTTATAAATTATATTCGTAATAATTATATAACACGTATTTTACGTAAACTTATAATTTTTTAATGTCGGTTTACGTTAATTGTTGATTTTCAGTTTACACGATTTAACTTAACGGTTATAATTAAATGTAACCACGTAAAGGTTCAAAGTAAATAGTTTTGAGTTTATTGATGTAAAATAACCTAAAAATGTGGATTATCACAGCAGAAGTCAATTTTGCATTCCATTGCCTAGGTGCTTGTTTTAAACCATAAAAAGATTTTTTAAGTCTGCACACTTTGTTATCACCAAAAGGAAAATACCCTTCTGGTTGTTTCATGTAAACAATTTCAACCAAATCCCCACACAGAAAAGCATTGTTAACATCTAATTGAAATATAGGCTAACAGTTAAGCACAACAAGATTAAACAAACACCTCACAGTAATCATCTTAACAACATGAGAAAAAGTTTCCTTAAAGTCTACACCTTCTTTTTGGTTAAATCATTTGGCAACAAGTTTAGCTTTATACCTATCAATTTCACCATTAGATTAATATTTTATCTTAAAAACCCACTTACTACCTATAGCTTTTTTATCTTTAGGTAGCTCAGTTATCTTCCAAGTATCATTTCTAAGTAAAGTATCCATTTCATTATTCATGGCATCAGTCCTTAAGCAAACTTAGAAGCTTTAAAGAAAGTTTTTGGCTCACTGTTTTTATTCAAGTGAGTTACAAAACACAAATTTTCAAAGTTAAGTTTAGAATAATTAACATATTTTTCAAGCACATACTTAACTTTTGAATCAATGACAAAATCATTATAATTTCTAGGAAACACAGTTTGTCTTGAAGACCTACTTAAGATATAAGTACCCTGAGTTGAAGTACCAGGATTTTGATCCATACTAATCTCAGAAAAAATGTTATCTTCAAGTGTGGTTACCTGCTCATCTTGTGCAGCAAAGATGTCATCACTGCTTTGAGCATCATTCCCAGAATTACTACTTGGGAAATCAACAGTGTTCACACCTTCACATGGCACAGAAGAGTGGCTACTATCACTTTATGACTTTTGGTCACTATTCAGGCTAGGGTCTACTCTCTCATCATCATTGGGTACCTTTGGGTATTTACTGTTAAAAAAGTTTATATGATTTAAGTCTTGAAAAATATTTGTAGTAGTACCAGCCTTTTTAGTAACAGAATCCTTAAAAGGAAAAATAGACTCAAAGAACTTAACATCCCTTGGAAAAATGAACAGATGCCTATCAAGAATGTATAACCTATATCCTTTTTTAAAGTTAGAATACCCCATCATAACACATTTCTCATATCTACTACATAGTTTATCATTATTATTGACAATGGTCGCAAAACACAAACAACTAAACACTTTTAAGTGAGAGAGAGTATGAGATTTCTTATAAATCATCTCATAAGGATATTTTCCATTTAGCATAGAAGAAGGGAGTATGATAATAAGATAAGTAGTAATTAGAATACATTTAGTCAACAACTTTAAAGGAACCCCCCTGAAACAGAAGAGATCTAGCAACATTTAAAAGATGCCTATGTTTCCTCTCAGTAATACCATTTTGTTGTGGAGTATTAGCACAAGAGGTCTGATTAATTATCTCTTTATCATTACAAAATTTATTCACAATTTGATTAACATATTCTATCCTATTATCACTTCTAAAAACTTTAATTTTCCTTTTAAATTGATCTTTAGACTTAATCAAATAAACCCAAACAGCTCTTGTGTAATCATGCACAATAATCAAAAAATATATGTACTTTTGAGAAATAGTAACCTTATAAGGACCCCATAAATCTAAATGCATAAGATCACCCAAAACTTTAGATGTATGATCACTTAATGGAAATGGTTCCCTAGATTGCTTAGCCCTTTGACAGATTTCATAAAAAACTATTTGATTCTTATTATTAATTTGTAAAGAATGTTTCAAAACATTGAGAACTAGATGGCCCACTAGAAGTATGGGGTGGCATATTTTTTGATGGTCTAATAGGATTAGGGGTGGCATACTGCTTGAGGGGGTCTCAAAAAATACAACACCTTTTGATTTCAAATATGCAGGTTTTGGTCTTTCTGGATTAGTGCATCTCTTCATGTTGTGTCCTGTTTCCTAACTAATAAGGCAATGCATAACTCTACCAACCCTTGTAACTACATGGTCATCTTCTGTTGAATGTCTAATTCTCCTTTTTCTTGGCCTCACATGCAACTTTCTCTCAACAGGAGGTAATGGTGGTAGTTGACTAGCTGGTTTCCATAACTTTGGTCTATAAACAGGTTTGATTGGCAACTAATAGGCTTCAAACCACTTACATTGAGAATACCATTCATCAACTCCCAAATCTAGATTCATCTTCATGTGCATATACCCAAACCATGGCATGGACACATGGTATCCCACTCAACTACCATATGTTGTAGACACATTTCAAGGTGTTTAGGTTAACACCAAAAGACTGATCTCCCCTCCTCACCTATACCTCTCTAAAACCACTTGGATAAACTAACCAATGCATATGTGAAACAATAAGTGTGTTAAGTTGCATCATAAATATCAATAGTAAATAAAAGGCAAAATGATATAATATACCTCTGAATCTTTTTGTTTTATTCCATTTGTCTTCTAACTGATGGTGTGATTGAGTCCTTATTCTCAAAAGCTAGTTTGTTCATGTACCTTATCATTTGCATCAGATAAACCAGTTAGTGCAAATATTATGATATTTAATCTATACGATCTCTTTATGTTTTGGCGATGACAAACATGTGACTTGTAATACGTAACGTAAAGAGCGCAAGTTACTTGTATCACAAATCATCAATGCATACATGCATCTACATTTCTCGATGTCTCAAGTCTACATCAACACCGACATTTGTTTGGAA
>BQNB010153396.1:0-15648 GCA_026074375.1 Tanacetum coccineum
AGTCGGGGACGATGAATTTATCTTTTTGGGCATTTTAGGATTAAAGTGCGTCTTGTTCTATGACCCTAAAAGTTATGAAAATATTTAAAAATGGTCGAAACGGGGCTTTTCAAAGCTATTGATTCTTTAATTCCCTTTGATGAACACTTAGCTACTTTTCGAGGTAATTAGTCAAGGGGGATTGAGATTCTTGGTTTTCTTAAGTGTTTACTTATAGCATTGCATGAGGACACGACAATAGTTTAGTATGGGGGATTTAGGTATGTGTTTAATTACACATACCCTTTGCCTATAAAAACGGACTTAAAAGACCAAAAACATACCAAAAATACATTGTATTTGTGTGTTTTGCATTTATATTGTGTAGGAAACGGATATCTACAAAAAGAACAAAAAGAACAAACATAAAGCCAAAACAACAAAACCGAGTACAGAATGGAAGAGCGTGACAAAGTCAAAGTCAAAGCCAAAGTCAAAGTCAAAGTCAAACCCGACAAAGTCAAAGGTCAAAGCCGAAGCCGTAAACGAAGAAATACTTAATGGGCCCACCCGTACCCATCTAATGGGCCGGGTCAGCCCATTAAGGTATTTATATCAAGACTTTTGTAAGCTTAAAGCTTAAATTAGCCTAAAACCTTTTCTTACCAAAATCTGGCCCCAAACAATAACAAGGTACAATCAACCTTTAACCCTGTTAGACCCTTAACCGTAAACCCATTAACCCCCTCCCATCATTAGTACAAAAGGACTAACAATGCAACAACAAAACAAAGAAAAGGGCCAAACATTTACACCACAAGGACTGTGGTTGTAACACAACCATACAAACTCATGGGCGATTCCTATCAAAAACCCTCAAACTTTCACCCTGTTAACCCAAAACAAATTTCCCGCCATACTGTTCATCTGTCTCTTTCCCCACCTCGTCCACTGTTCCCCTTGACAAACCCATCACTCTCAACCAAACCCCACACCCAGAAGATGCCAATTACACGTTAGCAATCCTATGAGTTCCCATTGGCCAAGATTTTGAAGACCAATTCAATGGCTGTGATGATAGACCTTGGGCTCCAAGATGATTTGATGGATGACATTGAGTTTTCGACTTATACTCACACAAGAAACACACCAGCCTCTCAGCCTCTCACAAAAGAAGCACAACAAGAAGACCCAAGACTTAGAGGACTTTAGTATAAATAGAAGCATTGTAGCTCAATTTTCTTGGTCTTGTTTGTCTTGTTTGAACGAATTTGACCATTTTAATACTTGTCATTTAAATTATTGTCATTTAATTTTAAAGCATTGTAATCTTTTTTTCAAGTTAATGAAAATTTAAGTGTTTTCTTTAAATATTGTCATTTAACATTACTTGTCTTTTATAAATATCAATATAAGTCTCTTACATAAGCTGTCTAGGTTCATTTAAAGCTTATATAAAAGCTTGTTTTCATTTCTGTCTTAAAATCATACAATAAAAAAAAAATTCACCCCTCAATTACCTCAGCTTATTTTGGAAGAAAAGCCAAACTTGGAAGGGCTTTTAAGACCATACTAGCTTGTCTTTGACAAGCTAGAGCTTGTAGATAAGCTCTTTTGAGCATTGATTAAGCCCTGTTTAAGCAAGGGTATTTGTAAGCTCACTTTTTCATTTTTGCTTATGTACTGTTGCACTACTTATTTACTGTCTTTTATTGCTTATTCTTGCTTATTATTGTTGTTTTATGCTCATTTGTCTTTGTTTATTGCTTTTATGTCAATTAGTTAAGTTTTTCTTTAAAACTGCCTTAAATAGCTTTAGAACTGCTTATCTTAGTTTCTCATTTTTAGTGCTTATCTGTGTTTGGAATCTGCTTATTTTTGCTTAACATTGCTTTGTTGTCATTTGTTTTTAAAACTCTTTGCTTAAATCTTTAAAATTCAGGTTTAAAGTTGATTTTGAAAACTTAAAGGGGTGTTTGGGTTAAGGTTCAAAATGGGTCAAAATGAGTGTAAAGTTGTTTTGGGTCATTAACCTTAATTTGTCAACCTCTTTTAAGTGAATTTAATCAGTTTTTATAAGTTCTTCAAGTCTAAAATTGAGTTTTAAGGTTTTTCCTACAAAGTGTCTAAATCTGTGTTTTTAAAATCCTTCAAAACTGTTTCATTTGATTTGTGTTCTAAAAATTGTTTTAAGTTTGCTTTTAGGTTTCTTTTAAAGTCTAAAATGCAGTAGGAAAGAGTCACATAAGTTTTTTCCATTTGGTCTATTTATTTCAGTCAAAAAAACTTCTAAGTCACTTTTATTTTAAAAAAGCCCACTTTTATAATCTTATGTAATTCAGATAGTTCAAATAGGTTTTTAAGATCTAAAAATTGCACACAAGTATGTTTAGTAGGTAATCTAAATCTGTTTGCAAGTTAAATTTCAATTTAGTGCTATTAGTTTGTTTAAATTAGGGTCTGCAAGTAAACTAGTTGTCCTTTTAAAGAAAACCAAAAAAATGCACTCTGTGTGAACCAGCATTTCACTAGACTTTTAGTAGCTTATTTTGAGTTTTCAAACTCTCTTTTCTGCTGATTTAGATAGCCCATAGGACAATACTTTCAGTGTTATAAGCCTTAAGTCCATAAGGATCCATTTTGTGGCTTAAAATTAAGCCCAAAAGTGCCCCCTCAAGCTGTTTTGTTAACAGATTTTGCCAAAATGCTTATTTGATTTTCTACATTGGCATATAGGCTTTGTTAGGATGCTTAATCTAATTTCCTATTGTTTAATAGGATAGGATTAAGCACCCTTTAGCTAATTAGCTGTGAGCATTGAGCTTATTGTATTCAAGATACATAGCAAAACATTTATCCTTGAAAATTTAGTTCAGGTTTGAAAATCTGTCAGCTTATTTTGCCTTTTTACCAGCTTATTTTAGACTTTTACAAAAAGTTTCTTTTTTAAAGTTGGTTGATTTTGCTTATTTTATAAAAAAAAATTTAAAAATCAAAAAAAAGTTTAGCAAAAAGGAAGGCCACAGGATTCGACCCTGTGACCTCCCCTTTGCAAACCAAATGCCTCAACACACACTCTCACTACCACAGCACCAGATAGGGCCATCCCCCCAGTATATCCTTCCTTAGTTAATTTAGGATTAATCCTTCTAACTCGATACCCACACCACTAGAATCAAAAGTTATGAAAGATGTTAAGGTAATTGCCCCTGGAATGTTTAGGATTAATCCTTCTATGACTTCTAGGGAAGACAAATTTGTGCCTATCAACAAAGTTAGAGCAAGCATTAGGACAAATCCAACCACTGTTTCATAACCTCATGTCATCACTAAGAAAGAAGTTAATTCTGACTCAATGGTTTATCTTCTACAGGAGTAAACAACACTGCTAATATCAGAAGGCCACAGCCTAGGAGCAATACAAAGAATGATAGGGTCACCTATGTGTCTAAGAGTATGTTCAGCAAGAAATAAAGACATTAATAGCAGAAGAAAAAAAACCAACCATAGGAATTACTGCTTCTAAGAAAATGAAACATATGTTATCTGAATGTAATAACGTTAAGCTTGCTATTCGGAATGATAAATCTAAATTTGTTTGTGCTATGTGTAAGCAATGTTTAATTACTGTCAATCATGATGCATCTGTGCTTAATTATGTGAATGACATGAATTCTCGTGGTAAGAGAAAGCCAAAGGTCTGGAAACCTAAGAACGTAGGGTCCAATGTAAATCCTTTTCTTCACCTAAGCCATGAAACCAAGAACTTGCCTTAAGTTGGTCACCAACCTGGTAGAATTTTTGACCTTACAGGTAAAAATAATTGAATCCAGTAATGTGTGCTAGTTACTCTGACTGCTCAAGATGGGTGATAATGCATGTACTCTAACCCTCAGTAACCTAAAAGCAAACGGTTATTCCCCAACTCTAAGTGGGAAGATGTAAGGATTAGTGGTAGTTGGATTAGCTCAATACGACTAGAAATGTGTGAGCCTATTAGGGGCACACACGTTAAACACTTAGAGTGCGTTTAATGCTTCACGAAAGTTTCTAAATGTAAACCAAAGCACCAAAAATAACTAAGACATGATCCTAAGGTTGTTCTAATGTTGTAGCCAGCCTAGAAGGATCTAGAGAGTGTCTAGGTTCAATGGTCCTTGGATATAAAGGAAAGAAAGAGTTATGATAAGGTTTAAAGAGGTGTTTTAGTGTTATCATGATTAAGGCTTGATGGGTATATAAACCCCTCACCCCTAGCTCATAAACACAGATCTTATAACCCTAATAACTCTAAGAAATTCGTCCCCCCCCCTCCATCAACTCATAACGGCCAAATTAATAAACCCTAATTAGGGTTCTTCCATTTTCGGTACTCCTAATCCTTTTCTGTTCTATTTCTGTAGTTCCAAAAATGAGTATTCAAGGTGCGATCTGATCCCGCGGCTTTCATAGGAGGTTTAGGGTATTGATTTACTTGTTCTCAAAGCATGACAACTGCTAGAAACGTTTAGGGTTTGGTTTGTTTGATTTTCGTTGGAATCAAACCACATTCGTTAAACCCTAGTATTAGTGTATTTCCTCTTATTTTTGGTACAGATTACAAGGGTGGTTTTGGGTACTTGATTCAGGTTGTTTTGGTATACAAAGTGTTTGGGATACACGTGAAGTTAGGCTAGCATCCGGGCGCATTTGATTGACGTGTTTGTGTGAGCACTCGTAGAGGTGGAAACTTATCCACTTTGTTTCAGTGACATTTGATTCTTCAAGAGATACGGTTTCTATTACCTTTTTGTTTGTTTATTGTGTGTTAATCATATGTACCAAACATGATCCGAATATCCCGATCGTACCACGGTAGTTGTTAATGGTTAACTAGTTCTTAAATCACAACACGTTTGTGTTTTGCAGTTACTATGCAGTATTGAACTACATCGAATGCTACAGATGAGCACTTTGATATGTTTTTAAAGAAAAACACTAGAAAAAGAACATCCATTATCCAACGCCAATTCTATTTGTGATCTATATCATTTACTAGTATTAAACATTATTAATCTATTATGCATGAGTGGTTAGTGGTGTCGTCCTTTATTTAACAAGAGGAATGCTACAACCACACCATTTTTACAAACAAATTCTCACATCATAGAATTTGTTTGTAAAAATGGTGCGGTTGTAGCATTCCTCAAATTGTAATGAAATAATTGATAATTTTTAATTTTTAATTTGTGCTCAAAGAATAAAAAGAACAAATCATAGTCAACAAATTTTTTAATCACATTTTTTGGTGTACTATGTGTCATAGCCAATGTGCCTATAGAGTATGAATTAATTTGCTTCTATAACAAGATATAGATAGTTATGGTAAACAAAAAGGAAACATAATGTCTTGTAAATAATTATGTTGCCAGATTTCATAGAGAAAAAGAAGTATGAGTGCATCAACAACCTATTTCATAGATTTTTTTATTTTAGTAACTAAACTTTTTTTTAATCTACATTGATTATCATATTTTCATGCTTAAGTCATAATGGTTATTATTTAAAAAAAATCCAAATGATACTCGTCGCAACCTTTCAAAATGTTCAACATGTCATATGTTATTATGATAATCGAAAAATTTCCTACTTTTCTAAGTAAGTCACCAATAATTTGCGAGCATTAGTATAACTTAAGTTATGATAGGCATTTTCACCGATTAAGCCAATTATTGATAGTAACCATTGTGGCTTACAAGTGAAACGTAACCAAAATGATTTAAAAAAAGCCTAGTTCTCAAAATAGACAATTATATAAAGTGCATGTGTTGCTATTTTATGGCATTAACCCTTGGAGTTAAATTACATTTGTACGTATACCTAAGACTTCAAATTTTATGAACATTTCGATAAACCTATATGAAAAGGTCACTATCTTTTTTCTTTTCTATTATGTTATGTGAGAAAAGTTCCATAAGGAACATGGTCAAAAAAAATAACAAACCGCTTCATCTTATCCATCCATTTTATTTTTATCCAATGGTTTAGATTAATCCTTATTTTAATTTAATTAAAAAACCCACTTTCACCCTATTTTTTAAAAATTAAATATATCACAAACCGTTAATCGTTACGCAAAACGAAACATACCATCGCGACCGAGAATTAAATCATCTTTTCTATAGAGAGCACTACTAATATACTTTTCGACTAACTTTTCGAATTTTTTTTTTCATGCACGTCAGAAAAAAATCTACATGTGATATTTTGAAATCACATGAGATTCTGATAAAAATCTCATGTGGATTTTTTCAGACGTGATTGAAAAAAAAAAATCGAAAAAAGAGTTTTCGTCGAAAGTATATAGAAGTGCCCCTATAGAAAGATAAAAAAAATACTCTTGTTATACTTTCGACGAACTTATTTCTGATTTTTTTCCCAATCACGTCTGAAAAAATCACATGAATTTGTATCACCATCTCATGTGATTTCGACAAATCACTTTTTATTTGAGTGATACAGAATTTCATGTGATTTTTAAGACTGATTGAAAAAAAATAATTCCGAATAGTAGAGTTCGTGAAAAAAATCACATCTGAAAAAATCACATGATAATATTTGTGAATCACAATCTACATGTGATTATCATAAAATCACATGTGATTTGTGATACCAAATCTCAAGTGATTTTTTCAGACGTGAATGAAAAAAAAAATCGAAAAGAAGAGTTCTTCGTGAAAATATAAATATACGTGCCCTCTATCGAAAGTAAAAAAAATTCCTCGTCGCGATACTTTCGACTGAACTTTTTTTTCGTTTTATTTTTCAATCACGTTGAAAAAATCACATGAGAATTTGTATCACAATCTCATGTGATTTCAAAAAATCCCATGAGATTTTTTCTGACGTGATTGAAAAAAAAAATTCGAAAAAAAAGTTCGTCGAAAGTATATATAAGTGCCCCTCTATATAAAGATAAAAAACTACTCGTAACGCGATGGTGTATTTTTTTTTCGTATAAGCGATTTATCGTTTGCATATATATTTAGAGTTTTAAAGAAGAAAGGAGTGGATAAGTGGATGAGAAAAAATGAGTGGTTAGGGATTAACCCATTTGTTTTTTTTTTTGCCCTTTTTTTTTTTGAGGATCACAGTTGAATTTGGTTTTGCTGGACTTTTCGGTGAATGTTCACAACAATCATCCAACATTTGACAATTTATCAGAATAAATCGATACGACTCTTGATAGAGACAATTCATTTTTGTCGCCAGAAAAATACAAAGTTTTATATGTTTGTTATGAATATGTAACGTTTTAGTTCTGCATATTTTATAGATATCATTTCTCGCGTTTATATGTAGTAAGTAAACGTTTTGAACTACAACTTACTCTACAAAAACTAATACGATTTTTTACATATTTTTGAGTATAGACAAAAACAGATTCTTATTAAACCCCAAATTCTCTTGTAGTTTTTTGACGAACATGTAAGGCGCTAATTATACATAACCATATGAGACAAATATGGAAAAAGTTGGAAAATAAATGAAAACAGTGGCTAGAATAGCTGGATAACATTTCTCCCCCCATTGAATGATGTGAAGGTTGAATCCGCTGTGCTGAACTTGTTTTTTAATTTATTTAACACTCATTTTTATTTTTGAAGCGGCAAAGATGGGAAGTATATATAAAAAAGAGTCTACGACGCTAGAAACTTAAAGTACAATAGAACCAACAAAAGAATTATATAACATCAAAAAATGGTAAATCCCATACTTTAACTGCGAGGGACTCAAAAGGGAAGAAAAACTTTTGACAGCGAAGGCCGACGGATCGGTTTTCACTTCGGCAAAAGAAAAACCCCCCATCCCGGAGGCCGAGCCACCGGTTTTCACTTCGGGATGGATTTTGATGAAACCCCAAACAAGTCCCGAGAGAAGGATGAAAAGAAGAACCATCCTCTCAAGACCTGACGAAGATGGCCCAAACGAGAAAAACTATTGGGCGTACAGTTACGCCAACCCAGCGAACTTGAAGGCAGCTATCAGGAAAAAAACCTAAAGCAGCTCTAACCATTGCCATTACTCTGATCGAAGGGATACATAAGCCATCATTTCCAAGATACCTTCATTTGGTCCCTATATTGTAAGCCACGAAAATGAAGAAAAACGAACATTATCGAATAGATCACTCTTCCCTACAAACGGTATGAGAGTTACACGTGACGCTATTTCTATCCTCCAAAGCCCACAAAGAACCAGAAGTAGTAATAACATAGAACTTGTGTTTTTTCTCTTTAGAAGCATGCCAAGAGATGATCCAATCATTGAAAGAATCCCAAGAAGAAGCTTGAAAAAGAGGAATATCACACCATCTAAAAACGAGCTTCCACATATCGGTAGCAATGTCGCATTCGAAGAAAACATGATTAGCAGATTCAACATTGGCATTGCAAGAAGGACAAGAGATGGCCGGATATCCATACCAACTAGGGAAGACCACGCAAGAGAAGATCAATCTATGAGGGAGTTCGGTCAAGGAAAGCCTCCACATAAACACATTAACCTTCCGGGGGATAGAATATCCCAAGTAGTAGCATTGAGTAAGAGATGGGATGAATTTTGTCCAAATCCTATAACGAGCCATCCCTAACGGTTAAAAAGTACCATTATGGGACCAAGACTCCAATTACAAGTATCTTATACATTGACATCAATATTAGTTGACCAGGTTCACAATTAACATGTAACATAAATAAGGCAAGATTTCTAACAACAAGATTGGTCCTAGAACCAATTCCAAGACATTGCCCATTATTAATACGGTCATGATAAGACAATCTTTGTCTTTATCAAAGATGATAGAGGAATGTACCTTTGTAAAAGAGGAGTCTCGCCTACCCAAATATCTTTCCAAAATCGAATACGAGTGCCACAACCTGCTTTAAAACGAAAAGTGTTAGATAAGATAATACCTTTCGAGTGGAGAAAATTGGAGGTTCCAACAATGTTAGCCAAAGTGCACATGAAGCTACAACCATTTGTATCGAAACTCCTTCTTGACCATGGATAAGCTTTGATGACCTGAACCCAATAGGGCGTTTGGGAAGAAAGCAACTCCAAACGCCAATTTTGAAGAAGAGCAATGTTGAAAGCTTTAAAGACTGCCATGTTTAGACCCTTCTTTTATCGAAAGAATTAAGAATAATTGTTCCATTGACCCAAGCCATTTTGTTTTTATCGTTTAATTACCACCCCAAAAAAAATTTAGCCGCGAATTCTTTTCAGGTCTTAAGACCGATATCAGGTTCCTAACTGAAAAATCGATAGATTAGTAAGAATATCAAGACTACCAAGCACAAGACTTGATAAGAGTCAGACTACCCCAATCAACAGAAGATTATCATTCCATGGAAAGCCTCATATGAAAAACGATCAACAAGCGTTTCCAGCTAGCAATATAGACCTTTCATATAGGAACCAATGGAGAGACCAAGGAAATTGAAAGGGATATCACGCTTCCATACAACCATGCATGCTACCATACTTAAAACTTCATCTTTATTAACCCCAATACTTTGGGTGAGTGTTGCTTTCATTGGTTTTTATTCTTCGATCCAAAAGAAAAAAGTTAATGTTAAGAAAAATGCGAGCCTGTTTGCGGTCACTAACAAAAATGGCGTGCCACGTAAGATTCAACAATACTATTAGACATAGAATTAGTCATGACAATGAACGTTCGTATAGTATAATATCAAATAAAAGATATGAAATAAATAGCTATTTACATGGTTATAAAACTGTCTTTTTAATTAAAAATAAACAGGAAAGCATGTAGTATTTTGATACCAAAATCGTTTTTTGCTTAAAGAAAACAGAAAAAATAAGCAATAAGGAAGACTCACTAAAATTTTATAGTTTAGTTGTGAATTGTTAGTTTACCTTTAAAATGTATATATGCATATCACTTTGTCCATATTTTTATTCCCTAACGTTACATATATAATGGATATTAAATTTTTTAGAACGGCAGCGATATATTAGACAACAATATAATGGATATTAAATTAGCATGATTGATGATTTCATAATTTATCAGCATTTTGATAAAACTACGACAAAGAGGGTCACTATATTTTTTTTTCTTTTTTTCTATTATGTTGGGTGAGTGTCTTTGTTCCGTGGATTTGCGTAGATGTCCACAAAGCCAACCTCGACAATTTTATCAGAAGAGATCGACACGACTCTTGAGAGACTCAATTCATTTTTGTTTCATGATTGTTCAATATTTTAATCTTTATATATTAATACTACGCAGTATTTTATTTGTACTATCCGACATAGTACATCCATGGTAAAGGTCAAGACTCAAAATTGAAGTTATATTGCGTGAATCAAATAAGGGTGATGCACTCGAGTTAATATACTTGAAATATGTTGTTGATGCACTCAAGTTTTTTTTTGGTGAAAATGGTGAATTATATTACTTTTCCAAAATATAATAACATATAGTTTTCATCATTTAGCTTATTGGACATGCCCAATCAAGCTCTGTCTATACTCCTAATGCAATGTACATAGCAGGATCACCATTCTTCTAGTTTAACTACTGCTAGTTAACACTAGGCATCCATAGAGAAAGCTCAATGCTTAACTACATTTCTTCAAAACAAACACCCTACTTGTGCCCTAGCACACAGAGGCTCTTGTTAGAGGCATCATTAAGCAATGAGTAAAACTCCTGTTCCAGTAAGACTTCTAGAACATTGAGCTACATTTCCAGTGACCTGGCATCACTCAAATGAACAGAGCATCTCAAGGATATACATCCCACCTTGACTATACATTTCCCCCTTCACCATCCCACTCTCCTCTAAGTAGTTTCCATCCTCACTAAAGAAAAAGAGACTAAGAGAAAAGAGGGCATCATCAGGCCGGCACTCCACCCTACACACTGCAGGAAACTACCTTATGAGTTGTACTTACAGTGCCAAGTTTATCCCACACCCATTCATAATGCATCTAACATCATCACATTAGAGCATGCATAGGAAAGGGACAGGACACTGGTTTTCCAAACCAAAGCTATTAGCCATCTGCAATACCATCATTCTTTCCATTCATCCATAAGCACCTCTTTACTATTGTCATTATTCATTGTAATCTGCCATTCACTACTCACTGCCTGAATATTGGGAGAAGCCTTCACTTTGTAGGACTTGACCGATTTCATCCTATGTGGTTTAATGATGGGAAAGCAAATTTCCTTGGCAACCTTTTATTGGTTTGCCCAAGCAATCTTTTATTTCTTTCATTCCATATAAAGTAGATACTAGCAACAAACACTAGTCTTCTCACAATACTTCTGATGGAGTTATTGCAGGCCATTCTTATTATCTTGTCCATAACATCATCCCATTCATTAGAGATATCACCCATTTTAATCTTCTCCTTTAGGTCAGACCAGATTGTTGCAGAGTATGCACACTTAAAGAACAGATGTTCATGTGAATCAGGGCATTCTTCACATAGAGGACATGTCATGATCTTCCCAGGATACCATTTAGTCAGTCTATCTTGAGTGTTTAGCCTTTTAAGGATAGCTAACCACAGAATAAATGAGTGTTTGGGTGTACATTGTGAGAACCATAAGACTTTATGCCATAAGACCTTCTCACCATTATTCATCCAATCTTTGCACATTTTACTTACTGAGAATACTACCTTATTGCCTTCCATGTTTCTCCAAACAGCTCTGTCTTCATGGTTCATTAGATTTGGGACAGGATATTATCAAGCCAAGGGTAATTAGCATTCTAAGTATTTGGCCAGTTCCATTCCCCATTAGTGATCATTTCAGAAACCTTTGCATTACAATTAGCCTCAGGTAATGTCTCAGGGGGAATTGAATTACTAAGAATACCTCCTTCCCACCAATTGTCATGCCAGAAATAGGTAGATTCCCCATTCCCAATTTCATATCTAACATGTGTTCTCATTTTGTTTCTGAGACTTAATATCTACTTCCACCCACAACTAGTGTTTGGATTACAATCAACTTCCCATATACTTCTTCCTTTTAACCTGATTACATTAATCCACTTCACCCACAAAGACTCCTTGTTCCAAACCAAGTTCCAAAATGTTTTGCTATTAGAACTTCATTCTACTCACCAAGGTGTTTAATACCCAATCCCCCTTCATTTTTAGGCTTGCAAACCAGCTTCCAAGCTACTTTTTCTTTGCCTTTTGTCAAGTTCCCTTGGCACCATAGGAAACCTTTCAGAAGTCTATCAATATCTCTCACCATTGTTTTAGGAAGGATAAACACAGATGCCCAATATACTTGCATAGATGCAAGAACAGAAGCCACAAGTTGTAATCTTCCAGCATAAGACAATAGCCTATTTTTCCAGTTATTCACTTTTGCTTTTACTTTGTCTACTAAGCTTTTACATTCTTTTACTCCTATATGCTTAGTAATAAGAGGCACACCAAGGTAGGACACTGGAAGCTTTCTAATATTGAATGGAAGAATATCCAATATTTTAGCTTTAGTTCTGTCATCAACATTCCCAAAAAAATATTGTGCTCTTCTCTAGATTAAGAATAAGCCCTGACATATTACTGAATTTGTCCATAGCTTTTTTTATAACCTTGACAGATTTAACATCCCCATGACAAACAACCAGAAGATCATTAGCAAAGCATAGATGAAAGATTTCCAATTCTTTACACCCCCAATGGTACTTGAACCCACTCTCCTCATTAATTTTCTTCTTCACTATCTTTGTAAAAACTTCCATTACAAGGGTGAAGATATTTGGAGAGATTGGGTCACCCTGCCTTAATCCCCGACCTCCTTTGAAATATCCATACCTTCCCCATTGACACAAATAGAGAAAGTGGCAGTTCTTACACAGACCATGACCCAGTGAACCATTTCCTTAGGAAAATTAAACTCTTTTAAAACTTCTTCCAAAAAATCCCAGTTGACTGTGTCATATGCCTTTTGAATATCTATCTTCATTGCCACTCTTTTAGGCCCATTCTTCCAATTATAGCCTCTGAATAGTTCTTGAGTGAGAAGGATATTGTCAGTAATTTGTCTTCCTGGTATAAAAGCACTCTGACATGGGCTTACTATCTTACACAGAGCACTTTTAATCCTGTTTGTAAGCATTTTGCTGATTATCTTATACAACACATTGTAACAGGCAATAGGTCTGTATTCAGACACTTTCATTGGGGTAGATAACTTAGGGACAAGGGTAATTAGAGTAGCATTGATTTCCCCAAGCATCTTCCCTTTCAGAAAGAACTCCTTCACAGCAGAACATACATCATCCCCTACAATACTCCAAGCTTTTTTGTAAAATTTTGAAGTATATCCATCTGGCCCAGGAGCTTTGCTATCACAAATGTCAAACAGTGCACACTTAATCTTCTCATTAGTAACAGGTTTTACCATACTTGCAGCATCCTCTATAGAGACTTTCTTTAGATTATGACTGTTTGGGACAAAAGGATTCACTTGCATGGCCTTGCCAAGGAAGTTTTGGAAGTGACTAACAAATTGATCAGCAACACTTTTCCCTTCAAATCTTTCTCCTTTCTCATTACAAACCATATCAATCTTGTTTCTATGAATTCTTCCTTTTATGACTTCGTGAAAAAACTTACTATTCCTGTCCCCATCACTCATCCATGTAATCTTAGCTTTTTGATATAGGAATTTTTCTTCATCTTGTGTATATATATATACATATGCATAAAGTTTTATAAACTTTGATCATTGTATATAAACGTAGGTATTTGTTGAAGCGTACGTAAATTTTTAGGGTTTCCGGGAAAACCTAATTGTCATTTATCGCGAAACGTAAACACTTTCACGTATCCGATAAAATAACTTGTGAAACGTTAATAATTATTCTCAAAATAATTGCTTAACCCTCGTTTGACGTAAACAATAATTTGCTTAATGCCCGTTTACGTTAACTGATCATTTTTAGTTTACGCGATTTAACTTAACGATTTCCATTAAAAACAAACGCGTACAATACAAAAAAATAATTAGTGACTTATCAACGTCGTACATTGTCCTAAAACACGAGGTGTTATAGTCAAAGTGCGATGGAACTCTAGAAGAGGACCAGAATTTACATGGGAACGCGAAGATGAAATTCATGCCAAATATCCTCATTTGTTTTCAAACATCACTTCAACATCCAATTAAATCTCGGGATGAGATTTCTGTAAGGATGGGGGACTATAACAACCCGTAAATTTTCATCAATGTAAATATCCATCTATTAAGTTAGATGCAATGTACTATCTATCTATTATATATGAACCACCTTTTTCAGGGAAATTTTTCGCTTTATTACATTACTTACATTACCAATATCTCAATATGCAACGCAACTTGCATAACTAAAGTTAACGAGCTCACGCAACCTACCTATGGCAATCCTATCTACATATATGTCAAGCAAACATCATAACATGTCAAGTCAATATCTTAATATCATTTTTACAAAGTACATTACTCATATAATGTACCATTTGCAACGTTATATCAAGACAGGCTTTAAACCGTTATCGTATACCTCTAAACCCTAATTTCAAGAAAAGTTAATATCTAAAGTGAATGCACAAGCTACTAAGGCATATGTACAAGTAATATAACATTTCATTTGAAATATAAACTCCCTCCAAGTCAAAGTACAAGCCTTAAAAGCACAATGTACAAGTCATTGAGCATGACATCCAAAATAGCCATTTTACCTCTGTTTTCCTAAGAATCTTGTACAATCCATCAAGTACAAGTTACAAGCAAGTCATGCATTTCATTTACATTCTATAATCATCCTCATTTCATAAGATTTCATGAAATGAAACCTAGAAACCCTAACCCGAGCTAAATATTACACCATGACCCGTTTCTTGATTTTTATCCATTATAAACTCAAATCATTACTCAAATAAGTTGTAAGTACAAAATTTATAACATTACAAATCATATTCCATCATTTTAACATCAATATACAAGAATTAAATTATGAAAACCCTAAACGAACCCTAATTCCAAACCGCCACCCATTTACCTATTTTCACCCATTTTAAAAGCGAACCATTAATCAAATCTTGTTTTAAACTCTTAATACAAGTCTTATAATCTTTAATCTATCATTACTAATCAAATGTACATGAAAATAACTAAGAAAAACCCTAGTTCGTGCCTTGTGAACCCGCGACCTCTTTTTCTTGCCTTTTGACCCATTTTAAAACTTCACTTTGCAAACAAGCACCACAATGATCAAGCTACTTGCCTCCCAACCAGCTCACAAGCACCTCTCCTAAATATCTAGTTCATTTCTTGGTTGCTTAAGAGGCCACATCACCTCCCTTGGTCCCTAAGTATGCCGCGACACACCACCACCATAAACAACCTCCACATTACTCTAGCTACCACCATAGACCTCCCATGTCCCAAGAAGTATAATACAAGTGAAGAATTGAAGCCTTGAAGCCCCGAGACCCAAAACCTAGGCGTACGAAGCATTTTTACCCATTTTGACCCATTTTTGACCTTCAAGCCTCAAACCCAGGTTCTATAAACTTCATACCTACTCCTATATTCTTATAATGTTCATATGATTGTGTTCATACTCTTATTAAAGCTTTTGA
>BQNB010153397.1:3001-15648 GCA_026074375.1 Tanacetum coccineum
TTTTCCTAGGTCCTAAATGATAAAAGAAAATTTTCTAAAAAAGAATTATATTTTTTTTTACTTTTATTTTATTTTTTATGATTTAAAAACAGTTTTAATGAAATAAAATTATTAAAAATAGTATACTAAATGAGAAAAATCTGAAAAAAATCATTAAAAGTACTTTGAAGAGTGCTGAATTCAGGAAAAATAAAAACTTAGAAAAATAGCTTATAAATAAGCTGGAAAAAAGCTATTAAAGGCTGAAAGGAAAAAGGGGAAAAACCCCTTATATAATAAATTTTGCACAACTCTACCAGATGGCCCTACCGGTGCCGGTGGTAGAGTGTGTGTATGCTAAAGCTTTGGTTGAGAGAGGAGGTCTCGGGTTCGAGCCTTGTGCTCACCCTTGAGACCTCTCTACTCATATTTTTTTTGGCAAAAATTTTAAAAACAACTTTTTAATAAGATGAAAATAAACATTTTTCTTAACTACAACTTTTTATGAAAACTAAAAATAAGCTGGAAAAAAACACATTTAAAACAGACAGATTATAACTAAAAGCTTTTTTTTTTCTTAACCTTTGGTTTTCTAAGGCTTAAAAATAAGTTCTAAAAGCTACACTAATGGAAGATAAGCTGAAACTAATTGACTTTAGCAACTAATAAGCATCTTTAATTTAAACTTAGGCAGATTAAGCTACTGAATTAAGCTAGAAAACAAAATGCAAAAGATTTTACACTAAGAAGCACAAAAGCTTAAACACTTAACAACAAACTGAATTAGCTCTAAAAGCTTAAATAAGCTGACACTTAAACTTAATAAGCTAGTGAGGCACTAGTCTAAACCTAATAAGCAAGTGTAAGCACAATTAAGGCAATCCTAATCAGCTGAAAAGCTCAACTAAGCAAATGAGCACTAAAGGCTAAACTGCTAACAAACAGCCTAAGGGGTCATTTTTGAGCTTATTTTTAAGCACTTAAATGGATCCTTGGGGCTTAGTGGCTTATAACAGCTTAAAGCTTATCCTAAGGGCTATCTAAATCAGTAAAGAAAAAGGACTTTGAAATTCATCTAGGCTATTAAAAATGCAATTGAGAAGGGCTACTCACACAGACTTAACTTTTTTGATTTTTTTTTTCTTAAAAGACAAGTGGCTTAATGCAGCCCTATAAATAAGCTAGTCAATAAGTTCTAAAATGTGAAATAAGCTAAAACAGATAGAGTTTACCTACTAATGAGCTTATGCTCTTAATTTCAGAGATTAAAAACAACTTAAACTAACCTAATTTTGAATTTGAAAAAGAACCTTTAAACTTGAAAAACAATTAGACAGATTTTTGACAAAGACTCTAAATGAAAATGGAAACTTAAACTACTCCTATCTATTGCATTTAAACACCAATAAACAACACAAACCAAGACTCAAAAGCTGTTAAATCAGACTTAATAAAATAAGCTATGTAAAGCTAACTTTGAACCTACAATCTTAAAAACAACCCTTTAAACCTTAAAATTTTTTGGAAACATATTAAAAGGATTTAAACAAGCTTGGCCAAGTTAGCTTGGTGACCCAAAACCATTTTAAAGCATTTTTGACCCGTCTTAAGTCTTAAACCAAACACCCCTTTAATTAATTGATTTGAAAATTTTACAATAGATAGACTGATTTAAGGCAACTTATGAGAAGACATATATGACACAAGACTAATGAATAACCAATAAGCATTTAACAACAAGAAATAAGCACTAATAATAAGCTAATAAGAAAAAGCTCAAAATAGCTAAAAACAAGCCTAGTTATTAAAAACTTGAACAAATCGTGTCTACCCTACACATAAAGTATATTAAGCATAAATAAGTCAAATAGAAGCATATAAAGCACTAAATAAGCAAATAAACAGAAAATAAGCAACTGATAAGCAAATCACGAAATTAAGCTAGAAAAGCGGAAATTTTAGTAATAACTGCATCCAAGCTAGAAGAGAGATATTAGATTACGTACACCTAAACGATTCATAAGCTTATCCAATAAGCACTAAACCCAATATAAGCCTTCCACAATAGCTTTTTACCCAATAAGCTTAAATCAAAACACCCTTTTACACCAACTGCTTCACACCCTTAAACAATATACCCTTCACCAAATATCATAAACTAAGGACACCCAATCTCTTTTCACGCACGCGGCCACTGCAGCTGGTGATCTCCCCCCCCCCCCCCCCCCCCCCCCCCCCCCCCCCCCCCCCCCCCCCACCGCCGCAATAACTATTTGCGTGACTTATTTGTGTTTGTGATGGAGCTTGGACTCATAAGCTATTAAACAGCTTATGAGTATAAGCTTGTAGCTTTTAAGATTATAAAGAAAACAGTTTTACAATAAATTGATAAATATAAACAAGCACTCAACGATAAATCAAGAAATCGAGATAAACAAATACCAAACATTCAGATCTTCATATTAATTGCTAATACCCGAAGGTATTATCATTTAAATGTCATAATAAATACAAGAGTAATTATTTAGCCAAGGTAAACTAACCGAGTTATCGAATGATACCAAAAACTGAACGATTACTAAAGTATATGGAATTACACGTTGTCTCCTATGAAATTAAATACGTTGCTCGACCTCTTCTGCTCTTTTTCTCCTTTAAAAATCAACTTTTGTGGTTTAGGTATCGAGAATATGATTTAGCACACTTAAAACTCATTTTTGAGTTTTCTATTTATAAGGTCTGGAAGTTGGTTAGATATGGCGTATCCATGAGTTGGATATGACATATTGGGGATTTCTTAGAGTAGGGACCACGCTTGATATCTTCCAGAATATTATATTGATTCTATATCTTGAATACGGCGTATTGAGTCCTCTGGATATGACGTATTGATCTTTATTCCTCAGTGGTCTTTGATGAGTGCAGGCACGGATATGCCGTATCTTCCTTGATGGATACGGCGTATTGGTCTTCAGAATAGTAATCTTCAAAATATCTTCTTTTAAGCTCCAGAATGCGCGCCTTTTGCTATCTTTCACCAATTACTCCATAATTACTGCAATTCTCAAATATAAATAATTAAGTAGTAATTCTTTGCAATAACTATACAAAATAGGTTAATATCATTGGATAAATGATGCTATAAAATAGAGGTTATTTGATGTCATCAGAAGGCTAAAGCGATTTAGGTGTAACATTTTTGTGGGGTATAAACAATGCTCTTCATTACCAATATGGAATCTACAAAAAAATTATGAGAACCGCGAAAAGGATAGGGTCAGAGGGGTGTACTAGAGTATCTTGCACTAAAAATGAGTGCGAAGCAAGGGTGTGGGGGTAGTTATATGATCGGGGTGGCCATCATAACTATACAAAATACAGGCTAAAAATAAGGGTTTATCTTAATGCCTCTTATCATATAGCAAATCCTAATCACACGAATGCTATCTCATTAGCGGTCTCGGGATGCATCACTAAAACAAGTTCTTGAATTTAATATACTACTGGTACACTCTCATAATCCTAACCGATACCAATGCTCTAGAAAAAGTGACAAAACGACATATCCTCGATCAAATCCATAAACGAGACACATGCGATTGCTCATTCCTTAACTCAAACAAGCTAAAGGTTAAAATTATCTAAGCACCAAAGATGGATGCTTAATTCCTAAAGATCTAAAGGCGAACCTCATATTTTTGGGGTGGATTTTTTGGTGGTAGGGTTTTTGTGCTAGTCATACAACTCCTATCTAATGAGACGCTATTAATACTCAGTTTTCATCGGTATGTGTCATAAAAAAATTTAAATTTTGGTCAAAATTACCGTCTACGCTATATTTCAGTATATTACTCATCTTTTTAAGGACAAAGCAAATGCAATTGAAGGAATAGTTTCTAAGGCTTTATTTCTCCCCTACACTTATTTTGAACAGTGTCTCTAATGTTCTACAAGTACCCAAAAAACGAATAAATGAAAAATAAGAAAAAGAAAAAGAAACTAGTACTCCCCTAGTTTTGATCAATATTAGAGAAGAAACAAGATAAACTGGATAAATCATCAACCAAGAATCATCCATGCGAAAATCCAAAGAACTTTCGGGCTTCTCCTTATCAAATTTAACCTGCAAATCAAAGAAAAGAAACAACTATACTGAGCGTAAAGTTCTACAGGATAATGATATATAACCCTTCGTTTATATGGTTTAGACACTACGAAAGCAATAAAGATAGGTGATGTGTTTCAAAAGCTTTAAATTTATAATACCGAAAATACCGGACAATTATATGGAAACACACGGGTAAAAGTGTAACCCACGTATGTAGTATAATCTTTTTAGGTAAGACCAGGTCATTCCACAGGGATTAGAGTAGTGTTCAAATAATCAGCAAGAGAATAGACTTTAACTATTTTGAAAGTAACTTTAGTTTTACCAGTGATAATAAAGATGACTACTCGGATAGTTAAAAATAATTTATAAGTGTTTGAAATGATTTGACCATGAAAGTGGGGCATTAATTTATAAAGGCGATTTCTCGTCAGAAAACGTTTTCACAAATCAACTTGTTTTAACTTAAGACTTATATTTAGTTAACTAGACCAAATGTGTCACTCAAATAATCCAGTTACTATTATATCAAAGCTTATTTTGTTTATCAATTTATGAAAGTGGATTTCTCAGCATAGACGTTAAAGATCATAGACAAATCTTTAAAACCATATAGATCATAATGGGTCTTTCGACCTATACCGATATGTTTATATAATCTAGGTTGATAAGCAAAAGTAGATAAGATAAGATATGATAGGGTTGCAATATAAGCTTAAGATTAAGATGATCAAGATTATACCAAACGCTTATTCATTATCGTAACTTCACCGAGTAGTCATGAGAGATTTAGCCTCTCATGGCTAAGATGTTCATAACAAAATCATACTTTACATTAACTTCCATAATTTCAACAACTAGTAAGAAAACTTCTTCGTTCTTGGTCGTTAGATCTTTTTCTTTAAGAGAGGAGGTGTTTCTAAGTGTTTTGGTTGGTAGTAGGAAAGTGTGTGTGTGGAGTAGTGAGAGTGATTGTGTGTGGGATGATTTGGAATGCAAAAATCGTCCTCTATTTATAGGGTAAAATTTGGAAATAGTGCGCTGGTTTTAGAATTAAGTGCGGCGCACTTGAGGAGTTAATGCGATGGTCATTTAATGTTTTGACTCGAAGTGCGGCGAACTTACAAATAAGTGCGACGGTTTTGGTGAGTTAATGCAGGTGCATTTATTAGACTTTAATTCTTCGAACTTCGGGAAAAGTGCGGCGAACAAAGATATAGGTGCGCCAGTTTTAGAGGCTTCATAGGAAAGTACGACAAACTTTGTAGAAAGTGCGGCGAACATTTTGAACTTTTAAATAGAAAATTTTCTTTTCTTGTATTCGCCTTCCAAAGTGTGTAGATCTTTGAGCTTGAGTCTTTAGAGTCTTCAAGTGAACCTATAAGCAATTTAAGCTTAATTAAGTACCAAAAGTTCACGAGAAATGATAAAATAAACATAAATAACGCCATAAAAACATGTATAATTTAGGCGTTATCATTCCTCATATAATTTTATAAGTGGATCAATTTCTCAAAAATGTCATATTTATGTGGATCAATTTTTGAAGGAGAGCTTTTAAAACCAAAAGCCTTTATATGTTGTTGGATAAATCTTACAAAAGTCAAATTTTATGTATCCAAAACATTCAGTAGATTTGAAAGTGGTATTTCTATGCCAAACTCACGAGAAGACTGAGCACAATTTTTCTAGACCTTATCAATGTCATTTCAAAATTGTGTGCTCATTTCTCCAGCACCACTATGCACCAGGGTATGCTCACATACTCTTGTGTTTATCTTCGGATAATGTCTACTGATGAACGGTTTAGCACACTAGTACTTATAATATGTGTGTTACAACCAAGGCATCCTAACTCCGATCTTTAACATATTTGTGGTGTCATATCATTTTTAACACGTGGTGTCAAATTTTTATTAAGTGGTGTCCCACATATATTGTTGAGGGGGAGCAATCGACAAAGTTCTACAATTCATGCTAATTTAAAAACATTTTTTTACTCACGCGCTTTTCAAGATGTCATTTTAATCAATTGGTATAAAAATACTAAGTGATTTATTATTTTCATATGGGAAGAAAATGTGATTAAAATATGATCTAGAAGAAGGTGATCCTTAAGACTCTAAGTGCCAACTCTTACCTTCATGTGCAAAACTATTTTGAATCTTGACTCACATGTGTAGGGGGTATTTCAAAAAGTAAAACTTTCAAAGTGTTAAAAAAGTCTTGATTTATATCAAAGACTTTGATTGATTTTTAATGGTTTTATGGTTTCGATCACTATATCTAACAACCAATTAACTTACAACTTCGATGAAGTTATAAGGTGGTTAAGGTTAGGTATAAGTCCTATGATCCAACCAGAACCGGAGGGATCTACCCATGAACATTCCATAGATAGATTAGAAATCCTTAGGTATGATTTGGAGATGAATGAGAAAAGGGAATAATGTTGACTAAGACATGAGTTATCACCGGCACAATCACAACATGGTGGTAGTAATGACGTCTTGGTAAACATTGAAGGGGTTGAAGAATGATAAAGAAAAGTTATGTAAAGGGTGAAAAGAAAGAAGCCCTCCATAAACTTAGGCAGAAACCGAGTCAATACATAATCTATCAGAATCACAAAGATGATGTATGGCATTGAAGAAAGTGGTCATGGACCCAGTGATGCAATGTACAACCCTTCTCAGCCATTCAAGTTTCTCTCAAAAGATACTTATCTCATTTGTCACGGAGATACACACGTTATCTATCGGCATCTCACTTCAAGATTGTTGATATTGAATAGGTGGCAGTCAGCTCCAGCCTTCGAGTACTAAAACCAAAATGCACCTATAAAGTCTAGAGCCAAAAGAGATCAAACATAAATCTCACTAGGACACAACGTTAAAATACACTTGATAATTCAAAATACAACAAGTGGTATCTAAGAGTCTTACGCATTATCCTTTAATTCTTGCCAGAACATTCAGAGTGATACTCTTTAGTATTTCATAGTGACGAATGAAAATCCTTCCAGTGCCAACATTAAACAGCACTGAGGTAGGTGACTTGCGAGATTCTAAATGAATCAAACTTGTGTCAACTGGAAATCCAATGTGATCCAGTATATATGAATTGACGACTCAATCATTGAAATAGTAATTCAGTGATTCACTCTTACCGTTCTAATAGTAGCAATACTATTAGTGAGGCGGCCTGCTTTGAGGTATTCCGGTAAAGAGAACGAGCAAGTACGGTGAATCTAATTCATATGCGTTAGAGGATCTAATACTTTGAGCTGGAAACCCTGTCAAGGAGGTTCTTTTAATAAATCTGACTGATCACAGGTATAATATTTATACTGTAAAATGGTCCTCACAAAACCAAAGGTTAAAGTAACCAAACTTTAATGAATGACAAAGACATGATTCGTCCATATCTGTTGTTTATAGCTAACCCTTATAAATGCAAGATAAGTCGATGGCGTTACTACCTCACTCCAGCTTCGTCAAAGACACATGCTCATACTCAAGCCTAAAAGTCAAACATTCAGCATCAAAGCAAAAGGAATGTATTCGATCAGAAAGCTCAAGTTCATGTCATAATACTCTTTCGCAACTCTGATAATCACGAACTTCCTCAATGTCATCAAAGATCTTCAAAGTCAAACAAGAATTGCTCGATAGAGGAGATTGTTAGCCTTGATGAAGAAAAAGAGATTGCAAGCTTTCAAGACAAGTATGAGTATGTCGGTCAAAAGCACAAGATGATCAAGAATGTCAAATCATGATGATTCAAGACAAGGATGATGATGCAAGATTAAAGATCTAAAGAATTCAAAGTCAAAAACAAAGGCTCAAGATCAATGATCAAAGCATGAAGGAACAAGGCCATTACAAACAATGAAAGACAAAGACACAAGACCGAAGAAGGCAAAGCATTTAAAGTCATATCAAGATAACCTCTACATTGGGGGAGATTGTTAGCCTTAGAAATTATAAAGTCAAAGAATAATGTATTTGGTTATCTTAGTCTGTGTCGATATTAGTTTGTAATAGGCTAGTCGGGTTATACAGGCTTGGACTTTAAGCTAATATTGTCCATGTATCGAGCTAAAAGCCCAACAACTAGCCAAGCCCGGCCCAAGGGAAACCCTAGGCGTCCCAATCCTTGGTTTCACTATAAATACCCCTTCTCTTCATGTGGATAAGAGTATTGGTTTCATTATTTTCTTATAATGTTTCCTTCCACCACTCTCTTCTCTCTCTCTCTACTTTCTTCCTTCTTTCTCTCTCTAGATTTCTTATACTTGTGTTTGTGATTGTGAAATGGGTTAAATATATGGGATAACAGGTTTTGACTAAAATCGAACCGCAACCGCACTTGCGGTTTCTAGAAAATAGAAACCGAACCGCACCACATTTTGCGGTTTTGGTTTTTGCGGGTTATTTTGCGATTTTTATGGGTTTCAACCGGATCGCACCATCACTTATGACTTATATAATTTATGTGGGTTTTTGGTTTACAATTTTAGTTTTTCGGTTACAACAATGCATATATTTAATGTAAACACACACATTACTTATGACTTATAATAATATTAATGATAATATGCACTAAAAGCCTTATAACACACATTAAATAATCAATGTGTTGTTTTTCGGTTTTAAATAATCAATGTGCGGTGCGGGTTTTGTGGTTCGGTTTTACGAGTAAAATCGCAACCACACCGCATTTTGCGGTTTTTCTTTTTTCTTAAAAACTGATTCATCGGTTATGCCGTGATGCGGTTTTTGTGGTTCGGTTTTTTACGATTATTGCGGTTTGCGGTGTGGTTCTGCTCACCCTAACTACAACAGTAATAAACATCACTAAAGAAAGGTTGACTCGGTGATTAAATAAGTTGATCTGGTGTTGTTTTGATAGTTTTTACACATATCCTTTGGCATATATACTGGATTGTGTACAATGTTCACCTGGTTTTTACACATATCCTTTGGCATATATACCGGATTATGTACAATGTTCACCTAATAACTGTCACTATAGTAGAATGAGCATTTGCGTTAACTTATATGCATATGTGTATGTTGGATATTGGAGAATGAGAACAAGGTACTGTGGGCCTAATTAGTAGAATCAAAGAGATGATTATATTAGATTATAGTAGAAGATGATTATGTTTGTAATTATCCAAAGGGGGCGGGGATATTGCATGGCAAGTTGATTAAGACCTTAATTTGATCGAATATGGTTAGTTTAATAACTAATTGAGCACATGCTTTGTACATTAAAATACTTTGATTAAGGATACGGTTAGAAGGTCACTTCAACTAGTAGTTATAAAAGATATCGAGTTTTGGTTTGTGTTATTATAGCGCCATAAGTAACTACTACGTATTCAAGTTCAAGAACGTTGTGCTCGTCCTCATTTTATCAGTTGGATTAAGAATCAAACTTTTGTACCAATCGGCTTATAGCTCAACGGTATCTAGCTAGTTTTCCGACTAAGAAGTAGATGGTTCAAATTGCAGTGTGAATAACAAGTAGATTTCATAAGTGCATGTAAAGTGTATCACCGAATGTCTAACACCAAGTATGAAATGGTTTTTCGATTTGTATATATATATAGTTCAAGAGGGGATATAAGTTAAATAAGACCAATATAAAGTTGGGGAAAAATAGGGTTTGCGATATATAATAAGTTAGATGCTGGAAGATTTTACTTTAGTGGGTTTTCCAATTTTTCAAAAAAAATTATCCATAGGTTGATACACTACAACAATATAAGGGTTTCGGGTCGAGCAAACATTAGGGTCGACAAAGTCGACCCTAAATTACACATGGGCCCACTATTTTCAACAAAACTGGTAAAGTCAACAAAATAAGTTTGGGTCGACATTTAGGGTCGACAATGTCGACCCTAAAATTTATATATAACTTTATATATTATTTAATGTATTAAATGTATTTAAATTGTATATATAAATATTAAACCAATTTATAAATAAATAAAACAATTTTGGGTCGAAATTTAGGGTCGACAATGTCGACCCTAATTTTTTGTATTGAAAAATTTGGGTCGAAATATATGGCGGGGTGTTTAAATTTGGTGAAAAATTTGGAAATTTTGGAGGCAAATTTAGGGTCGACATATATTTGCTATTTTGGGTCGACAATGTCGACCCTAAACTCTTTTATATAAAACATTTATTCCACCAATAAACCTTTTATGATAAATCTCTTTTTATATTAAAAATAATTAAAACTAATATTAAAAATGAATAAAAAATAATTTAATTAATATTAAATAAATTAAAAATCATTTAAACTAATATTAAAAATGAATAATAAAAATTAGGGTCGACAATGTCGACCCTAAATTTCTTTTTTATAAATTCAGATAAATCGTAACTAAATGTTATTTTTATTTATTTATTTTATCATTTATTAGTTTGCTAATTTGATAAATTTACTTCAAAGTTAACTGAATTGAATGTAGTTAAACCACAATAAATAATCAAAATACACGGAATGATTCCTAATCAATTAACGTTTATTATTATAACATCAAATTACATTAGAAATCGATAAACACTCAAACATTAAAGCATATGAATTACATTCCAAATGCTAAATTGATTTATCTTAATGAAAAACTACTCCATACTAAGTTTTCCCATCTCATTATAGAGCTCGTGAAGTATTGCAGCTGAATCAAGTGTGTGTTTCTCGGGATGCCTTTCCATCTCTAGTGCTCCCTCTAGTATCTTTATCTTTGCCTCTAGTGTCTTTATCTTTTCAGCCAAGAACTTACAATTTGAGCACTCTGCCTTTCCGAGATTCTGTGCAGATCTGGAAGATCCCGGAGAATAACTTGGACGTGTTGAAGTTCCCGGAGAATAACTTGGAGGTGTTGACGATCCAGAAGAAGAACTTATATGGAGCCTGAGGTCATCCATCCACATAAAGTAGCCACATCCTCTATCTTGAGTTCCTGGCTGTTACGTAGTAAGGAAATCATAAGAAAAGTCATTTTGACAAGCAAATTATTTTATATTACATAAATAATTATGTTTTGATAGTTCACCTTTGAATAAGGACATGCGTAGTATTGTTTACCATAACTGTAAGGTTTGCGTGATGTTCGCAACACCACATCTCCTCTTTCACACGTGCACTTAAAAGTTTGATTATATCGCTCCATCTGGTGGCAGTTGATCGAGGTGGTGGTGAATGTGGTGGTGGTTGTGAGGATAAGAGTGTGTGTGCTTGGGAGGATAAGATACTATCTGCTTTTATGGTAAAGAAGAGTGCTTGGCGGGAGTATTTGGCGGGAGTTTTTGGCAACCCTAACTCATACGTTGAACCTCTAATGTACAACCCTAACTCATACATTGAACCTCTAATATTGAAACCTAACTCATACGTTCAACCTCTAATGTGTAACCCTAACTCATACGTTGAACCTCTAATGTACAACCATACCATATCGACTCTTCCGTTGAACGTCTAATGTATAACCATAACATATCGACTCGTCCGTTGAACGTCTAATGTATAACCATACCATATCGACTCTTCCGTTGAACGTCTAATGTATAACCATAACATATCGACTCGTCCGTTGAACGTCTAATGTACAACCATACCATATCGACTCTTCCGTTGAACGTCTAATGTATAACCATAACATATCGACTCGTCCGTTGAACGTCTAATGTACAACCATACCATATCGACTCTTCCGTTTAACCTCTAACGTATAACCCTAACATCTCGACTCATCCGTTGAACGTCTAATGTACAACCATACCATATCGACTCTTCCGTTTAACCTCTAACGTATAACCCTAACATCTCGACTCATCCGTTGAACGTCTAATGTACAACCATACCATATCGACTCATCCGTTGAACGTCTAATGTACAACCATACCATATCGACTCTTCCGTTGAACGTCTAATGTATAACCATAACATATCGACTCGTCCGTTGAACGTCTAATGTACAACCATACCATATCGACTCTTCCGTTGAACGTCTAATGTATAACCATAACATATCGACTCGTCCGTTGAACGTCTAATGTACAACCATACCATATCGACTCTTCCGTTGAACGTCTAATGTATAACCATAACATATCGACTCGTCCGTTGAACGTCTAATGTACAACCATACCATATCGACTCTTCCGTTTAACCTCTAACGTATAACCCTAACATCTCGACTCATCCGTTGAACGTCTAATGTACAACCATACCATATCGACTCATCCGTTGAACGTCTAACGTATAACCCTAACATCTCGACTCATCCGTTGAACGTCTAATGTACAACCATAACATATCGACTCGTCTGTTGAACGTCTAATGTAAAACCATAACATATCGACTCATACATTGAACGTCTAATGTATAACCATACCATATCGACTCATACGTTGAACCTCTAATGTACAACCATAACATATCGACGGGAACGAACCGAGAAACCGACCGGAACGAACCGACCGGAACGAACCGACCGAAACGAACCGATTATATATTTTATAAAAAATAATTGTAA
>BQNB010153398.1:0-15647 GCA_026074375.1 Tanacetum coccineum
AAAAGTTAAGATTATACTTACACAATAAGCATTTATGAGTAGCGTCAGCATCTTATCTTATATTTGGCTGCGATTTCGTTTTAAGCTTAGTTTAGGGATTGTGAAAATCAAGGATGACGAACTCCCGTTCTTAAAGCCTTTTAAATAATGTTATTTAATTCTTATCTTAGTTATTAAATAAGTGGTTAAAAAGGGGGCGCTTTCGAAATAAATAATTTTTGAACCTTTTTAATGGACATTTTTTGTTCTTGTTTGATTGTGAGGGGTCATAATTTAAAAAAGGATTTAATTATTTATTTCCGGACGTGTTTTATTTACGTTGCGTGTGGGACCAGCAATGGCTTAGTGTAAGGGAATTTGATGTGCGCTAAAACACACATCATTTGTACCTCAAAAAATGATAATAAACGGACTAAAACACTAAAATATGGATAAATATGTTGCCAATATGTTTGTATTGTGTTTTTATGTCTTACAGGTACAAAGGATTGAAAACAAAACAAAAACGGTAATTTTCGGGTGACTTTCGACAACATTTTTACGTTTATCGAGTTTCAAACAAAGTCGTAATATTCCTCGATCACACCATTGAAAAGAGCACAAAATTACGAGTCTAACGGTACCGGCCTTTCTATCTTGAACTTTTTAATTTTGAACCTTTTACGTCATTTTGAACCTTTTTTTATTAAATATTCTGACTTGGGCCAAAAGGAGGTTATATAAAATATTTTATATATGATACTTAAAGGTATGCCCAACACAGCTGGTAACATACCTTGCTCTTGACCTTAAGGTCTTGAGCTCGAGCCCCATGAGTTGCAAACCTGAGGTATATCTCAAGTGACACCACGTGGCGGACCTGACCTGGCCCATGAAGACCCGATCCTGACTCGACCCATGACCCGATCCAGACCCGACCATGACCCACCGGTTGACTGTCGGTCAACCACCGTTGACCGGTGGTTGACTGGTGGTCCGGTGGTCCGGCGGTGGTTGACCGGTGGTCCGCCACCGTTGACCACTGTTGACCGCCACGGTTGACCGTTGTTGACCACCGTTGACCGGTGGTCTGGTGGTGGCACCGGTTACGACGCCGTGACTGTTGACAGGCTACGTGGCACCAATCACAGGGTGATACGTGGCATTCTAATCACGAGGTACGAGGTATATTCATCGTTTGAAGGTCTGAGGTTTTGAGTCCAAGGCAATCATTGGTGTACGAGGTTCGACAGATTCGAGATTTTAGAAGGACACGTGGCACAAGGTGATTGTGGATCGGAAATTGACAGCTGCAAATGATTAGGTACTAGGAATGGGATCCCGATGCAATCATGCGTGAATATTAAGCTATTATTTGAGTTGGTGGGAGCTGTTAAATGACCAAAATGCCCCTATATGTGTAACTTTGATTGGACGAAGCACTGAAAAGACGAAATTACCCCTGCCCACTTTGGGTTATAAATACACACGCATAGCAGCTCATTTGAGTGTTAGATTTAGTTTATTTTCAATATAGTGTAGCGTTGTTGGTTGCTTATTTTTATGTCTTTTTGCTTATTAGCTTTGACTTATTGTATAAAAGCTTTATAGGCTCTATGTAGCTTATTGTAATCAAGATTTTGAGCTTATTAATGAAGATGTTTAAGGTTGGTTTTTATTTAATGCTTATTATTTCTTAATGCTTATTTTTTGTTTATGCTTATTCTTCTACTCTCTCTCTCTTCTTTTGCTAATTTCCAAATAAGCTCATGCTTATAGCTTATTTTTGGATCCCATCTCTTAAGCTTATATTCTAATAAGCTACTTTCATAATGATTTTGACTAGCTTTAGTTTTATATTGTTTTCGATTTAGAGCTTTTTGAGTGAGCTTATTTTAGCTTATTGTCGATTGCTTATTTTTATTCAAGCTTATTTTTTTATATAGATCTAATCCTTAATCATACCCGATCTGAGTTCACTTGATTGAACGCCTTAGTTTCGGGGATGGCTATATGATCTAAAAAATAGTAGATCTATTATTTTTAGCTTATTTTATAGCATAAAGTTTGTTGCTTTTTAATTCTAGCTTATTTTTCTTAGATCAAAATCTTTAAATATACCCGATCCAAATTCACTTGATTGAACATCTTAGTTTCTGGTAGATTTAGATCTAAAGTTTTCATCTTTTTATTAGCTTATTATCTTTAGAATAAATTCTAGCATATTTTGTCTTAGTAGCTTAATATTATCTTGTTCATCTTAATCCTTGTTTGTTTTAATGTTGATAAAATCTATCCAACACTTAAGCGAGGAGCTTATGGGTCTTATAAGCATATTTTACTATTAAAGTTTAAAACTTTTTTATTTTTAAGGCTATTTAGTATATAAAGTTTGTAGCTTTATTAACTAAGTAGTCATAAAAACTAATAAAGTTTTAACTTTACGATGTTTAATATGGTATAAGATCGGGTGGTTTAAATTCGTCTCATTTTCTTCAATCGGGTTTTTCTTTCTTTTTCTTTTCTCTTATTAGTAGTTGTAGCTTATTATTTAGTTTAAAAATGTTTGCTTTGTTGATTAGTGTTAGTTTTATTAATATGTGTAGTGAGTAGATTTTTATATATGCTTGTTAAGTGTTAAATTGTTTAGAGAATTAAGTTTGATTAATAAAGAGGAGAAAATATTGATTAGTGATTTTTATATTACTTAAATTATTGTTTTGGTTATTCGAGCGAGAAAAATCAGTAAGAATAATTAGGTAATAATTTAGTAATCGATATCTTAATAAGAGTTGTTTTCAATATAAGCCAACGTTGTGAGAAGATAATTTGTTAGAAAGATATTGGTTCATCAATAAGGACTTAATTGTATGTTTAATTCACACTTAAGGATCTAATCAATACACTTAGCAAGCATATCTTTTATAATATATCGTTCTTCGTTTAATTACTCGCTATTTGCTATCTAGTTTTTAAATAGTTTAATTAAATTTTTAGTTTAGAACCAAAAACAAAAAATATTCGATATTCAAGCATCAAACAAAACGCTTTCGTGGATTTCAAATTCATCTCTCGTCGGGATACGACATCCGGGAGATAAAATATTGTTTGTCCTCAAGCAATTTTTATATCTATACGGGATACTCTCTATACTATTACTATTTGGTATTATTATTTAGTTATATTATATATATATATATACTATATATTAATTATCGTATCAGTTTTTGGCGCCGTTGCCGGGGAGAGGTGTACGATTTTCACGTGGTGTTTGAAGTTAGTGCTTTGAAGATCCTTTATTCGGAAAGTTTATTTTCGTACTTATTAAAAATATTTAAAAAAATCCAAAAATATTTTCCTTCTTATTTTAATTTTAATTTTTTAATTTTTTTCTTCTTTTTATAAATATTAAAAAAAATCTAAAAAATAATCTCCTTTATCATCTTATTTCGTTTAATTCTTATCTTCTTTATCCTCTTATCAGTTTAATTCTTTCTCTTACCCTCCTATTGGTTTAATTCTAATATGTCGTCATACTACCAATGTGAGTGTGTGGGGTGTGGACTAGCATGTGTTGGTTTTTATTGTTATCAATGTACGTGCCAGCATTGTGGAGTTAATTTTATAAATGGAGTTTGTTTGAATTGTACTAACGGAGATGGAAAGCGAGTCACTTGTTGCGTGTGTGAAGGCCTGTTAAATGGTGGATTTTGTTCGTTTTGCACTTTGAGAGTTGGAAATTCGTTTGCTTATGATCCAAATCCAAATTCTTTCAATGATTCTCTAAGTGTTTTCACCCACCCTCCACAGCTTCAGTTTGAGACTTACTTGTGTGAGTTATGTGGAAATAATGCTCATTATGGTTATGATTGTCCACCACTGTTCCCGCTTGTCTATGAGCAGGAACCGTGTCACAATCAAAACTTTAATGATAATTATTTTTCACAAAATTCACAAAGTTCTTCTCAACAATACATTTGTTGTCAAAACTGCGGGGGTCCTCATACGACTTTTGAGTGTCAACCGATGAGTCAAAATCTCTATAATTCTAACCCTTCTGGTTTTGACCAATTCCAACCCCCGCAGTTTCCCGTCATTCATCAACCTCCTCAAGAAACTAGTGCGGAAATTTTGCAAGCTAAAGAAAATCTCATGAATTCTATACAAACCTTTTTAAAGAAGTTTAATCTTATATCTTTTAGAGAAACACCGAAGGTTTTAATAAGAGCTTGGGAGAAATTTTTTGAAATTCAGCATGCTCAACCTGAGGATATACAAGAATTGCTTCATAAACTTCTTAAAGATTTGCAAATTATAAGTGAGGAGTTAGCATAATTTATTAATTCTCCGAGTTGGAATCGTCCTACCTTCTACGATGATGATGATGATGAGTATACTATTATATATAGATTGACCAAAGCAATTACACACAATTTACCAACCGAAGAACGCGAGGACTCTCTAATCATGGGGGACGAGCATCTTAGCACTATTCCTGAAAAGGAATCAGACAATATCATAAAGTCTAGTGTTGAGGACCTTGTTCCAATCCCAAGTGAGTCCGAGGATACTTCCGATAATGAAAGTAAGTGTGATGTGCTCGTTTGTGATGATTCTTCTCCTCTTAACGTTTTAGAGGATAATCCCGTGATCTTTTCTAATCCTCTTTTCGATTCTAATAAAGATTTTAGCTCTAGTGATGACGAGTCACTTTCTGAGGAGGACTTTCCAAAGGAAACTTTTAAGATTTATTCGAATCCTCTTTTTGAATTTGATGATGATTTCACCTCTAGTGACATAAATCCTCTCTTTAATGAGGTTTTAAAGGACGTCGAGAGCGAGGACTCGTTTGATTCTAAACTTGCTGAATCGACTTTGCTTATCTCACCTCTTTCCGATACTAATAAGGATGAGTGTTTCGATCCAGGGGGCGATGAGATCGATGCTTTTCTAGATCTTGATATTTCTACAGAAATTGAGAACGATTTTCACGACTCAGAGGGAGACATTATCTTTCTTGAAAAATTACTTATTAATAACACTTTCCCTATTCTTCCTTCTGAGGTATTTTTATATCATGACCCAAGAAGCTTAAAGGATGAACCTAATTTTGTTGATATGGTCCAAGTTTTCGACCTAGGGATTTATGAGAAAAGTTTTTCTCCGACATTTGTGAAGTTAACCTTTGAGGATCGCCATTATCTTCCCATCACATTTATTATCCGAATATTTCTTCGTTATCTCACTTATTCGGTGGATTCTCCTTTTCTTCTCTCATCCGGGAGTGAGGATACTATTTTTGACTCCGGCATCTTCGCTTTTCATTTTTCTTCTCTTAAGCCGGTGGCATATAAAAATCCGATGGTGATTTTTCCATTCTTCTGTTTCTGCCCCAAGGACAAAGGAATTCGGCGAGAGTTAAGCTAGAGACTCGCACAAAAACAAGTGCTTCTCGGGGAGCCAACCCGTGTCTTTTCTTCTTTCTATTTTCTTAATAATAAGTAAGAATGTTATTTTATAGCCCAAGTGTGGGGGCGTGCTTCTTTCTATGGTATGTGGTTTTGTTTTTGCAGGATTCCTCAAGATCATGAAGACCCATGCTTATTTTCAATCCTCCAATCATCCTGTTTTCGATCTTCTGCTTATTATGGAATCCTCAATCCTGATCATGTATATATATATATATTGTTTCCCCTTTAACACTTGGAATTTTTTGCATTTGCCTTTTTATTTCTAAGTGTGGGGGTAAAACCTGATATTTTTAAACATTGAGGCCAATGTTTCATTCTAAGTGTGTGTGGGGGGGGGGGATTTCTATCGAAATGTGATCATACATGTGCCTATGTGTGTTCCCACGCACCCTCGTTTTGACCAAAATTTTAAAATTTTTATTGTTTTATTATGATATATATATATATATATATATATATATATATATATATATATATATATATATATATATATATATGTGTGTGTGTGTGTGTATATATATATGTGTGTGTATATATATATATATATATATATATATATATATATATATATATATATATATATATATATAATGATGAAAAACAAAATGATGAAAATATTAAAGTATTAAAGTATAGAAATAAGTAGGCCCGTAGAACTAGGTAGCTTTTGACTTGACCGAGTTTTAAACTCTAGCTTTCTCCTTAGCTTTTTAGACTAAGCGTTTGCTCAACTTTAAAATTTTGCAAAGGACGAAATATGATAGAGTTGAATTATAAGTTTGATTGCTATAAGTGTGGATTAGTGGATATCTTAGAGCTCATAGAGGTTAATTGTGGCTTTTTGTTCCCACCAGCTTTATAAACGCTATATAATTGTTGTCATAAATAAGTTGCTTTAGGTTTTTGCGTTTCTTAGTTCTTAATATACTTCGTAGAGATTCCTTCTGGTGAAAGTAAGGTACACATTGAGGTTTTGTCAGTGTTGTGGGGAAATAGACTCCTGGACCATGGTCGGCTCGCATACCGATGTGGCAGTTGTTAAAAGACCACAAGACTTGAAATTTGGCTATAATAATAATTATGTAATCAACCGAAGCCGAAATAAGACTTCTGGATCATGGTCGGCTCGCATACCGATGTAACAGTCGTGTAAAGGGTGGAGGAAAGAATAATAATAAAAACAGTGGGCTGATAAAAGTTTGTTTCATCTTGCCGGCTCACAACCGATGTTGCAGCCTTCAAAATAAAGCACATAGTAATAATCCAAGACTGATAAAAGTTTGATGCATCTTGCCGGCTCACAACTGATGTTGCAGCCTTCTAAAAGGTTGAGGAAATTATCGAGGTAGAAATATGTTTGTTGCATCTTGCCGGCTCACAACCGATGTTGCATCCTTCTAAAGGACCGAGGTTTAATAATGTTGCTATAATAATAATAATAATAATAAGAATAAAGCTAAATTTCGACTCAGGGGTTATCTAAATAAAGCCTCCGTCTCTAGACTCGTAGTTGAGTTATTGCGGATGAAATAAAAAGGATAACCCCTAAATCATGCGAAATTAGAACCTTAATGTGGTATATCATATATCATAACACGGGGTCGATTCTTGGATCGGGCTAGTTTCTAGAGAGAGAAACACTTGAGAGAGAAATTCTAGAGAGAGAGAAAGTGTTTTCTTTTGTAAAATGAATTATGACTAGCTTATCTCTTCCAAAGTTGGAAGAGACTATATATAGTACTTACAATATACCGGGTATTTGAACCCGACTTAAAACCGAAAAACGTACTATTAACTATTAACCTACGAGCTATATGAAACAGTAAAATACACGGGGTGACCGAGTCTTTTTCTAATATCTAACAATCTCCCCCTAAGGGAGGTCACCCTGAAAATACCAAACTTTATTACTTCCGTCATTAGCTCGTGGACATTTAATATCTTGAACGTTTGGTGTAGAGATCTTTTGATTCATCTTACACATGTCTTTGACTGTGATCTTGAGCTTTCTTGAGATCATTGCCCAAACATAATCTTACATCATCTTGTAATGGTTCGCCATCTTGTGCACTTGTGAATGAATACTTGACATCAGAGTTTGCGGAAGCTTTGACACCTTTATGAGATCTTCCATAACATCATAACAAGTGTAGGTCGTGTCTGAGCATTCGGTTATTTACTTGACATCTCATGAACTGGGAATTTCCATCTCCATCTCCATCTTTACGATATCCTGTAATGAAACAGTTAGCAATAAAGAGAAAATTGATTTGAAAAGACAGTCTCAGTGTTTCTTATAAAAGACTTTTGAAACACTTCGAAAGTTTTGATTGTTTGTCAAATGATGAATAACCGTCAATTCTTATACTGGAACAAGTTTGATTCACACCGAATCGCACCATTGTTTCTTTCCAGTTGACACAAGTTTGATTCTTGTAGAATCGCACAAGTCACCTACCTAGAGCTTGTTTGATGTTGGCTCTAGCAGGATTTCCATCTTCATTGTGAAAAACTATCGTTTCACTCGGATGTTCTGGCAATATCACAAGGATAATGCGTAGGACTCTTAAGATGGACTTGTTTCCACAGTGTGTGAAAGACAAGATAATTGGATATGTGTCCTAACGAGATTAACTGACGATCTCTTGGCTCTAGACTCAATAGTGGCTATTTTGGTTTTTACTATTCGAGGCTGGTGCAGTCTGCCTCACTTTTCAATATCACTAACACGGAGAGAGAAAGTCTATAGATAAAGTGTTTTGTCTCTATGAGAATGAAACAGAAATCTTTTGATAGATTCTGGTGGTGGTGAGCGGTTGTGCATGGCATCACTAGGTCCACGATGACGATCTTCATGTCAGAATCATCTAGTGATTCTGCAGCATTGAATTGACCCCGTATCCGCTTAGTGAAGAAAGGGCTTCTTTCTTTACACCCTTTATCTTTACAATTTTTTTTATTCTTCAACCCCTTCAGAGCTTACGCAGACTTCATGACTTAGAACCCTTGTTGGGTTTATTCCAATTAATAGCTCCATCTCAGTCGGCACTTTTCCCTTATTCTCACTTTTATCCTTTTTTATGTCATACCTAAGGACTTCTACACTAACTAGTGGATTGTCCTGGATAGAATCCTTCGGTTTGGCTGGGATCATCGGGAATAGTTACCTACCTTACCAACCTTAAACTCTCCATTAAGTAAACGGCATGGTCGGTCTTTTGTACAGTTCTCTTTCCAGAAAACATTGAAAATTCAATTTAAGGGGCCTTATGATATATATATTCAAAAGCGTTCGTACTGATCGTTTTTTATTTTCCGAAACGCTTCCCCTCAAAAATGTGTTCGTGATTCGAAATTGATTAGACGTTTGGGCGGAGTATATGAGTCCTAATGATCACAGTTATTATTATACACATATTTTAATCACATTTTCTCCCCTTATCAAAAATTTTAAACCCTTTGACATTTTGGATATCAATTGATTTAAATATGTTATAAAATTTGGGAGAAAAGATAAAAAAAACAAAAAAAAAAGAAAATGTGGCCTTAATTCGAAAGTCGTGTAAGAGACGTATAACTGCTCTCACCTCAATCGTTGAGGTGAATATTAAATTTACTCTAGATTAACTAGCTATAATGTAAAGGTATATTATTCACAATAAGAATAAGAGTGACTTTGATTGTAACGACGATGTCGTCACGTTGTTCTGTTGATCAGCCTGTAGTCAATATCTCTTATTCTTCCTCCAACAAAGCTTTCTAGACTTCGATAGATCCTTCTGATCTGTAGTCTTTTCTCGATAGCTGTGATGAAGTCTTTGCTTCTTCTCTTGTCATCCTCTGACCACTTCCTAGTCTCCATGCCCTTATTGTACTCAAACAGATGAAAGTCTTTAACCATTTGGTCCAGCTTTTCCATGACTCTTGTCAACGTCCCATCACTAAACTTGTGAAGCTCATTCAGCCTCATCAGCTTTCTTTGATTATTTCTGTCTCTGTAGACAACTGCTCTTGGCTTAGGGACGATCGTATAGTCTTCTTTGAAGTAATAGTCAGCTGCATCCCAATTAGGACGTTCCAGGTTGATCTTTGCTTGGTAACTTTCAATCCCGAGCTGTAAGTCTCCCACACGATTCCTGATCACCAGGTTTCTCATCCACATGTTGACTGCTGTGTGAAGACTGATCTTGTCTGTCTTGGGCAGATGGTTGAGTTTTTCTTGAATATTGAGAAGGAACAGATCTTCAAAATCATTTGGATGCAGATTTTTGAAATCCTTTTCCGAGATCTTGTATTCTTGGTAATCAGCTCGGCGAAGGATTATCTCTCTCAGATAGTTGTATCCATATTTTTCAAACACTTTGACACTGATCACATGTGAATTGCATTGCAATCTGACTGCTTCACGATCAGAGACTCACTGTGTTTGTTGATGATAGAATTCCTCCTCCTAAACCAACTAGTGCAGTGATAGGAATCTCTTCTGATCACTAGCTCTACTACACCGAGTGGTGTCTATGATTCATGCACTGTGTGCACCTTTCTACACTGATAACACCGATGCAACGGATAGCGCGAGAACTCAATTCTAGCATGCCACACTCTCGTAACCCCCCCAGCCTCCCCCCCCCTCTTCCCCCACTAGCCCCTCGACGGTACCTCCGAGCAGCTTTGAGCTTGGATATTCCGTTTTCATGCAATTCTTTGCTCTTTGTCACCTGTCAGAGACTAGTCCTCAGATCCCTGTTGAAGAAGAATTGTGGTGAAGGTTACCTGACTGTGAGGTAGGACCTCCTTAAGGGCAGTGGTTCATGTATACTTCTCAGAATTTATGACCCTCAGGATTATCAAATCAACCTTATTGTCAGCAACTTTATGGGCATTCATCCATCTGATATTGAAGAAAGACACTGTTCTTGTGAAAGGCTTTAACAAGGTTGAATGCTGGTCCTTCTAAGTCAGCTTTGCAGAGCTTCTTCTTTCCTGTTCGTCTGCAGAACCATTTGATGAACGACCCAATATCATATGTCTTCCTTTGAAGCTTGTTTTCCTCCGGAACTTTAAACGTTGTGGCGTATGCATTTTGCTGCAGTCTTATGTTCTGGTTCCGGGAAATCATTTGGGGAAATGGTCCATTCTGGTTCAGGTGTAGCAGGTCTCTCGCTTTCTGGAATCGGCTTAAACCACGTAGTGGTCGACACCTTGGGAATGTGAGCGTTGTCAGTGTCCTCCATGTCTGAGTCATTCCCTTTATCCTGCTTTGAAATGTCATCTGATGATTGTTCAGAATGTTCTGATTCGGGATCAGATCTGTGCATTGAATAGTCAGCACCAGCATCTCTTGTGTCAGTGCTTTGCCATCCGGTTGAGGAGAGAGCTGGATGTTGTTTGGAAGCAGATGCATCAGATTCCCTTGGTTTCTTCGAACTTTGGTCATCATCTTTTGGAGGAGGTTGAGCTGACCCTGAAGCGGCAGAATCCGATCTTCTTCTCTTTGTTGACCTACCCTGGTTTGATCCAGCTGAAGGGCCTTCATCATCATCATCGTCTTCATCATCATCACTATCATGCTTTCTCTTGTGGTCTTTCACCTTGTCTGCAACTTCCTTATCCATGGCGTCTTCATCCGCTATCAAAGCTTCCATGAGAGCATGGTATAGACGGTAGTTGGTCGTGTTTTTGTTGGCAGACTTCTTCTTATTCATGTGACTGAAGAGAGCACTTTTTAGATCAAATTCTTCAAGATCAACTTTATCAGTTGACCTGATGGAGTAAGTTGAATCTTGTTTCTCCTCATCTTGTTCCTTTTTGGCTCTGATGATCTCCTTCAGACTCTTTTCAGATTCTTGATTATTGACAGACTCTAGGCCAGGCAACATAGAGTATTTCTCATTTAAATCTATAGTGTGTCGTTCAAGAACCTTAAGGAGAGCATCATCAAGTTTTGTTCCTAGATAATTATCAACAGCCGTAGGAACTTGGGATCTTATTGAAGCCAAAACATCAGCAGAGTGATCAGTCTTCTTCACTTCAGACATCTCTTGCTCCAATCTTGCCACTCTTAACTGAAGGGCGATGAATGGAGTGATTTCAGGGAGAGATGTGGTGATTGTTGTAGCTTCCGTGTTGATTGGTGGAGGAGTGACCAGTAATGATGGTTTAGAAGATGAGACCTCTGTAAAGGGAGCAATCACTGGAGGAGTTGAAGTTACTGTCTGATGACTTGAATCAGGTATGGTGGAATCAGACTCCTCTCTGACTTTAGATTTCTCCTGATCATCTTCGGTTGGTTTGTCATGAAGAAATTGATCCCCAAAGTTAAACGAGTCATCGAGATTTTTCATGGATGACATAGAACCAGAATGACTTTCTGGTTTGTCATCGATGACACGTTCATCTGTTATGAGCTTCAGGTTTTCATGAACCTTTGGGTAGGCTGTGGCGAGGAATTCTTCATCCATGTGCTCAGGGTTTGGTCCAGCAAGAGACACATGTAATTTTCCAGAGTCTGATCCAGTCTGGTCTTCTTTCATGGGCTCAGGGTCTGGTCCAGCCAGAGCCTCATGTGCTTTTTCAGGGTCTGAGACAGGAATGCTTACTCCTGATGTTACTGTAGACGTGTCTACTTCATCTTGATCTTTGTCACCTTTAGGAGCAGCGGCTTCTGTTTCACTTTCAGTTCTTTCTGAATCAGACGTTGATGAAGATTCATGGATCACTTTCTCTGATGTGTCATCATCGGGTTGAGAAGAGGGACCAGTTGTCGAATCAGGAGGAGTTTGATCACGCCTAGCAAGGATAAACTGATCAGTAGTTCTTTTCTTCTTTGACAGATCGATCAGGGAATGGGCTACTTGTTCTTCAGTAACAACGGCCTTTCCCTTTCCCACTACTTCATGCAGTTTGGGAGTTGCTTCTGACACTGGATCCCTGATCGTTACTCCTCCAACAGGTGCCCGACCTTGTGGCAGAAAGGCCGGATCCAAGCTGAGCTTGATAGCTCGTTCCAGGTCAGCATCATCACCTTCTCCTTCTCCCTTTTCTTGATGTGTTTCCAAACTCAACTTCTTAGCTAGTTCGAGTTCAGGATCATTACCTTCTTCTTGAGGATTAGATTCTTGTTGAGCTTCATCATCTTCGTCAACAAGTTGGAAAGTGGGCTTCCCCTTTCTAACTTTCTGTGGAAGCTTACGCTTGGAAGGTTTCTTTGAAGGAGGAGGAGCTGGCTTGGTTTGTTTGACTGGTGTGGTGGTTGTGGGCTTTTTGGGTGTAGCACGCTTTGTTGCAGGTTGCATGCTTGCACTTTCTTGAGGGGTTTTCTTTGTATTCTCAGCAACCATTTTCAGATACTTGGGATAATAAGAGGATTGTTGAATGGCTTCAGTTATCAGGGGATCGGGAATTGCCATTCCAAACACTTCAACTGACTCACCTTTAGGGACAAACTTGAGATTTCCTAAGATATAATCATCTCCAGTGTGATGAACAGCGGAATTAGGACATCGATAGATGTTGTTATTACTTGCTAAGTAGTAGATTATCACTTTGGAAAACCGTCCATAAGGGATGAGGAGAGGAGTTACTTTCTTCTTTGGGTTCTTCAGACTGGCTTTGTGGCTTGCTTTGTGTGAGAAAAATGTCTGGATCCCTTGAGTAAACTCTTCCCATATCAGCTCTGCATGATCAACATTAGTTTGAGTGACGATTCCCCACAGCATTTGCAGAACTGGGTGTCTGGGTTTGTCACTGCCAGAAGTCTTTCCTGTCAAGCACTGGTTGAGCAAGGATAGAATTGCCCTCCAAGGTTGATACACATAATTCGTCCGTATACTGGAGACAATTTCTACAGGTTCAGGATATCCCAGCTCATTAACAAAATCAATCACCGTGTCACCAGACGGAGGTAACTCAAATGGGTGAGCTGGGTTGACAGGAGTAATCGCTAATGCCTTTCTGAGAAGATCAGCACTTAGATCGAACCATTGTTCATCAACTTGACAACTATAAACCCCAGTCTTCGCGTTATATGACATTGTTTTCCAGAACTGTTGCAGGTAGATAGCAGGAACATTTGCTGAGGCAGTGAATGCTTGGAAGAAGTTGGTATTACTCAGGATGTCCACTGATATCTGAAAGACGGGGTTCTTTTGAATCTTTTGTGCGTTGAAAAGAAGGTTGCTTTTCCCGATGGATAACCACTGAGAGCGAGGTACAATCTGCTCATCTGTTCTTGTAGGAGGTTGAGCGGGAACATTTTGTTCTGCCATCGTATTCTGCAAAAGAGCATTTAACAAAGAAGACAAACATTGCAGAGAAACGAAGTTAGAGAGAACGTTAGCATTGATAAAAGTCATGTAACTGCACGATTGATTAAAACAGTTGTAACTCTGGTTTGATTAAAATCTACTAATTATCCAACAGGATCAATTACTTGTTAACTAAGCCCGGATGGGGTTTAGAAAAGCAACTGGGTCATTCGAATGGGCCTTGATAGATTATTGGGCTCAAATGGGTCAAAATATGAAATTTAGCCCAAACCGCCGCTTGGCTGAATGCCAACTCGCCGTTAGGCGAATTGAGCAAACCGCCGCGAATATATAAAATATTCGACCAAACCGCCGAGGCGGTTTACCTGTTGGATTAAAATAATAGAAAAATCATGGCAACCCGCTATTTAGACAACCCGCTGTTAGACAACTCGCCATAAGGCAACCCGCTGTAAGGCAACCCGCTGTTTAGACAACCCGCTGTTAGACAACCCGCCATAAGGCAACCCGCTATTTAGGCAACTCGCTGTTGTCAACCTGCCGTTAGGCAACTCGCTGTTGACAACCCGCAGTATGATAACTCGCTGTTGTCAAACCGCCGTTTAGGCAACTCGCTGTAGTCAACCCGCCGTTAAAGCAACCCGCTGTTGTCAACCCGCTGGTTTGTCAACCCGCCATTAAAGCAACCGGCGGGTTGAGTAATTTTATTAATAAATAGTAAAATAACCAACCCGCCGTTAAGAAAAACACACAACTCGCCATTCGGGCAAGTTTCTCAAAAATCAACCCGCGCATCTCCTATTTCAACACTGATCACATCCTAAGGCCTTCCTAGGCTATAGATATACATTGCTACCTTCTTTTCATGAAACACACATATATCTACTTCTAAAACTCCAACCCGCCGTTAAGAATCAAAGGCAACTTATTTACTATTGTTTGAGATGGAAAACCACACATCAAAACTCATTAATAAGTACCTAATGAACAATTCCCAGCAATCAGATCACACCTTACAACACTACATTGGTGTACTCATCTTAGAACGACCCTAGATCTATTTTTCTACAATTTTTAATGTGTTTTCGATCGATTCCTTTGATATACACACTAAATAAATGATATAGATTAAAGACCGATACGTACCTTTGCTCGAAACACTAGAAATCGGCGATTTGTGACTTGGATCTTGGCGGCGAGTTGCGAGTGTGTGTGTGTGTGTGTTTTTCTTTGACCAGTTTTCGAAAGTTTTGACCAAAAAAGGCAACTCGCCGCCCTTTATACTCCTAAGTTATAAACTTTGGCAGATTTAGTCCCTTTGGTTTCCATCTTCTTTTATTTCTTGTTTTAAGTATTTCTAAGGCATTTCTAAGATTGGGCAATTGGCCAACTTAGTCCCTATTGGTTAATAAGGCTAGGAAACAAAGAGCAAATGCTTTTTATACCCTAAACATTACAACAATAGATAACTTTGGACCTTTGAGTTAAAATTAATTAACTCCCCTTCAAATATTAACCCATTAGAATACAACAACCATCTAAGATTATACTTTTGAAGCAACTCACAGTCTTTTATAACCCCTTAGATGTTTTTCACATTCACTCTCCCCCTCAAACAACGACCCGGTTTCTATTAAAAGAGGTGTAGTCATTGATTGAGATGAAAAGATCAGGCGAACCTCTCTCCCATCACCATTGTATTACTCAACTTCCATAAAGCATGGATATAAAGTAATCCATGCCCAGACAATAAACCGGGTTGCAATTTGAAGTAATTGCAAGCCTTTTTGTAATTCCAAATGACTTAAAATATTACCTAAGTATTTTATTAGACTTAAATAATTTTTTTTTTTGGCAATGCTTTGGTGAGGATGTCTGCAAGTTGATAATTCGTTTCCACGAAGTAGAGTTCAACCACTCTATTTTCCAC
>BQNB010153399.1:0-5000 GCA_026074375.1 Tanacetum coccineum
CTATTCTTCTTTTTTGCTTGGACCCTCAATGGCGGATTACACACAAATTGGAAGAGAGAATTTTGAGATTTGAGAGAATGATGAGAATGAGAGAGAGGGGACCAAATTTATAAGGATGGGGAGAAGGGGGGATGAGGACAAAATATTTTGGTCTAGTTTTCTTTACAATTAATTCCCAATTTAAACCAAACTCTAAAAATAACTGATTTTGGTGTATCCGCACCTTAATATGTTCGGCCATATTAGGTCAAAGGGGATAGCAATATAATTTTTTTTACCTTTTTTAAAATATTACACAAAATATTTCCTAAACCTTTAATACATATCTCTTAAAAATAGGTTTTAACTAAAAAGGAAAGCAAATAATCTAATTAATCAAAATTTTCAAAATATATATATTTTTATTTATTTAAAACTGGCCCCTTATATAGGTTTTATATTTATTTTTTTGATTTTTATTTTTTAAATCAAATGCTTTAGGTTATATTTCCATTATTTCCAAAATCCATAACTTAAGGTTTTTATTTCTAAATTCTTTTATTATACCTTAGGTTATACTTCAAAATTAATAGAATAAAATAAAAAATTCAAATTTTCAAAATTTGGGTTTTACACTCGCATTTCAATCTTTCTGATGTTTTATAAACCCGCGAGGGAGATACATGCTATAAACCATGAATGCAAATATTTTATGTATGCTATCCTGATTTATTATTGCCTAAGTAACTACTTTTGCCTTTAAGTCCCCAATATAATGAACCGTTAATTACTCTACGGAGTGAGCGCGAATGTTGTGAATAGATATATTTGGGCTGGACTCCCCGTTGGTGTACCCATGATATCGGTAACCAATTGCACATCATTAGAATATAACTGCGGGTGTTTTGGAAAAGGCACCCGTTGGGGCTATAACGTATCAAATATATCCCAAGGCTTCAGATTCATGAGCTAATGGCAATAATATTATTTTACAAATAATGGGTGTATAACAACGTAAACCACTATTGAATTGCATTCAAATTACTTTACCTAAACCTATGAATTTCACTTAACCTTTGTTTTGACTTTTTAGCATGTTTATCTCAGGTAATTGAGCAACTTACGACACAGAGTGGCATGGACTTGAAGATGGCTAAACTGTTATCATTCAAACTTTTGTTACTAGATTTTGGGACCTCCTTTTGTAAAACTCTGATGAATAAATGAATGATAACTAAATTTTCCAAAATGTCTCTTTTGAGTTATTTTCTATGATTATAACTGTTGTAGTATGAAGTAATACCCCAAATTAGCTTCCGCTGCTATATGTAAAAATGGGGGTGTTACATGGTTGTATATTAAATGATCAACAGGTGAGTCAAGATGGTATGGTTGTACATTAGACAAAAAATGGATGAGTCGAGATGGTATCGTTGTACATTAGATGTTCAATGGATGAGTCGAGATGGTATCGTTATACATTAGATTATCAACGAAAGAGTCAAGATGGTATGGTTGTGCATTAGATGATTAACAGATGAGTCGAGATGGTATGGTTGTACATTAGATGATCAACGGATGAATCGGGATGGTATCATTATACATTAGATGTTCAACGGATGAGTTGAGATGGTATGGTTGTACATTAGATGATCAACAGATGAGTTGAGATATTATCATTGTACATTAGATGTTCAACATTGGGGATTAAATAACCTTAAGGGGGGTTTAGGTTTGCAACAGGATCGATTTAATTGAGGAAAATAATTAATCTTTTGTTAATAACTGGGAAAACATTAAATAAACGATTAGGTCATCGCCGAGAGTTTATAAATCGCTAACTTAGTAACTTTACCAAATCTTTACCTTTACTTATTATCCAGAAGAGGACGAATTAAATGCCTTAAGAATTATTAGATCGTGAAGAACCGGTAATCAAACGTAAGCTATAATTTTAGAGATTTCATTTATCTAACCCGCAACTATAAACGTGTGTTTATTTTTATAAAGAAACTTTCTATTTAATCATTTGGGGATATTCGGGCGCGTGTCGAATTATTTAGTTTCTTTTATTTATATCATCTTTCTTATATAATACTCAGAAAATATTATATAATTGGACCATTTTATTTTAATTGTCACCTTTTAGATATAACACATGTCGCGTATTATATACGCTTCGAGTTATTCTTTTGGTTGTGTATCTTGTTATATAATTCACGGTATGCATTATATACTCGGTCATTTTTCATTATGTAATATATACGGAATATATTACACACCTTGCGTTTACTTTTTGATTTATTTATTTAACCAACCACCAAGCTATTACAACTTAAAAATCTAAATCTTTTATCAACGTGTCGCCTTGATGTAATCATCCATCAATCTGGGAAAACCCAAATGCATTACTCTAGGCTAGTGGGGCAGAACCGTTAAGATAACCCGCAACTCCTTGGTCGAGCCGTTCCGGTTTCCGTTTGTGTCGTGCTTAATATGTGCACTTCTGCCAATCGTTCTTCATCATCGAGGTGAGTTTATAGCCCCTCTTTCACTTGTTTTACAATTACTTTATCAATCTCGGGGGAGAATACATGCTCATTACAACTTGTTTACATACTTGTTTACATACACATACTTATACTCATTTAAAAACTCGGGTAATCAATTGATTTCGCACCTCTTTCTTACTTAAGGATTTAAATATTTTAAAGTTGTTTTATTTATGAATACAATGGTTATTTCTTCATTGGACACAAGTGTGGGATTTCGGTTATAATCTCCTGTTTACGTGTTGACTAAGTAGCGATTAGACAATATCTTGGCCCAAACTATCATTGAACCTGTCAATTGCATGACCGAATGTACTTGGTTTAAGTAAGAGTGAATGTTATAAATAGATCTATTAGGGACTAATTATCCCCCTATCGGGTGAGTTAGCGCTCAATTCCTACGGGCTCCGATAAAGGGATATATACCATGTCGAATCACATTGGGTGTCTTGGTCAGACACCGGTCTGGGCATAATACACCTTGGCATATTATATTGATAACAAATTAGCTTCGGTGTCATGAGCTTAGCGCAACAGTAGATACATTTTATGTGATATTGTATCTGTTATAGTAGTCACATACATTTTATAAATCTTGTGGTCCACACTACTTTGTTGAGCATTATTGATTATTAAACATTTTTCATTATACTGTGGTGAAGCAGTAGACACTATACTTTTCGGTTCTACATTTACACTTACATTTCTGGCGACTATTATAAGGATTGAACTAGTTATGCATACTTTATAAATCTTTTGATTTCAACGTTTATACTTACAAAAATCTATGAACTCACCAACTTTATGTTGACATTTTTTAGCATGTTTTTCTCAAGTGAATTAGATGCTTGGCTTACTTGATGTGCACTGGAGTCTAAATTTGACAAGATTTCATTCATGGATTTCTACTTACATACAAATGATCAAATCTCGCTGTATCGCTTTCAAGCTTTTCATTGTGATGCATTAGGGACCAAATTTTATCAATTTCAAGAAAATCAACAAGACTACTTTTCAAACGACACATTTAAGGGTCGTTCTCTTGTATCTTGTGCTGTTGTATTATGAAGTAACACTCCCGGACATATTTCTGATGCTACCCATTTTTGGGGGTGTTACAGATTGGTATCAGGAGCTGTGTTTATAGAAAACTAGTTGCATATTTTACCCTAGACTTATAACCGTTTTCACAACTTGCATCACATCATAACATTTTCAAAAAGTGCATAAACATTCTTGCTTACATTACTTGTTACATTAAGTGCTTACATGACATACATATGTATAATATATATGCTTGCATCCCTTTTGCGTATATCGTATGTATATTTATATAAGAGTTAATTATATAAATACTAGAACATTTCTTAAGACATTGTGAGTTGCACAATGGTCTCACTTCGTTCTCAGACATTGTAAGTGATACAATAGTCTCTAAAGCTTTCATAATCTTATACAATATCGTTTTATACAAAACCCGTCACAGTTTTGTTTTCATAGAATTATGTGTGAATCTAAGTATTACAAGTCTTGTATGGGCGAGACTTGTAATAGGAGGATTGATACAATAATTGCTATGGCAACTCGTTCATAAAGACCTTCATCTTAACTACTATAACCGTATACTTATCAATTATTTTGAACGCGTGACGACATATGTTCGATTTACCCCCCCCCCCCCACCCCCCCCCCACAGAATTGTTCACTCTCTGTCTACGAAGTACGAAGTTTAATCGCCCTTTTTTGTCCCATGATCATTTAAAACAACTGCATTGTCATGTTTTTCCATCCAACTTAAAGGTTTAATGAGTACGCGATATTGCATCTGAAATTATTTAAGTAGGATGATTTATAATATCTTTATTTGAAAGATTGGGACGCTCTTCAGTTAATAAAGAAATTGTAAACCATCCAGAACCATAGTTTATCACTTTCATTATTTACATAAATTGGGACGTTCTTTATGCAATTCAATTAATTTATTAAATGAGTGGGCTTAATGGTATCCAATATGATACGAGTATGAACTCGAACCCAATAATCATTGGAATCCGTTAAAAAGGTCTAGAAACACAAATCGTGTCTTACCACTCAGCAGAATCTTAAGTCCTCACTTGATCTCCTTATTCATCCTTTAAGTAGTACTTTTGTCCTTACAATTTCTTATGTATGAACTGTTTGTGGAGCTACCGACTTGTGCACATTGAACTAATGGAGTTGATTCATCCTCGAACTAACGACTGAGTACCATATTCCGTCGTCTATCGCATAAGCTCTCCCACGAGCTCCTCCCATTTGTTGACCTTTATTCTGGGGATATTGTTTCTCGAAATGTCCTCACTCTCCGCATCCCATCACCATTTGTTATAGTTATTGTCATTATTGGTTGCGGTTGTTGGGTCCTGGAGCGGTCCCAACCTGTACAACTTTACTACATAGGTAGATGCAAACCCCCCTTAAACCAGATAA
>BQNB010153399.1:12500-15647 GCA_026074375.1 Tanacetum coccineum
TAATGTTGGTCGACTAGCTTATTCTATTTAGTAAAAAAGCTCTTTTATAATTGAGTACACGTATGTGAGAAAACTTATAATTTTTTTAAAGTAAATTGTTTTTTCTTCTTCTAAAAACGTCGTTAGTAATGGCCTTGTAAGGTAGATACATGTCTTTTGACATATAAAAGCTTTTCAATAATCTTCAACTCTAAAATAAATGTCCGGAAACTTCTAAGAAGTGGCATTTCTCTCTTGACATATGTGAACTCAATTCATACATGATTATTAGGATAGAGCATTGTAAAGAGTACAATTGAGAGTAAAGAATGACATCTTTTTCTTAAAAAGTTGTTTTTTCCCATGAGTTTATCGTAAAAAAGTTATGGAATCTATTCTAAAAAATACAGTTAGTAATGAAGCTTTCCAAACCAATTTGAAAATAGTGAGCCGACTACTGTTTAAAAACGAATGATTACAAGTCTCTTAAGCAGAAAAAAGAACTTTAATTGTCATATTACAACCAATAATATTTAAAGAAACAACATAATTGGTGATAATCGAAAGTAGAAAAGACTTACTGTCACGTGTGAAGGTTGTAAGAAGTTTAAAACTATGAACGACTAACATCTGTTGAAGTAGCAGTCGGGTGCAAACAGATGCAATTATCCATCACGTGGCAAAAGAAATGCTTAAGGAAAAGGCGCCCTCGAAGCTGACGCGTCAGTCCTCTCTTACAAACAAATTGTAAATCTAAAATTTTGCAGCTCAATATATTAAATTAACTACTCTCCGGGACAACATTTTGACAAATTTAAAGATAAGAAAATGAGAATGATGAACATGTTTAGGATGACACTAGTTGTATTTCTCAAAAGTATGCTTACATTATCAAGGTCTATTTAACAATAAAAATTAGAATAATGAATCTGAAACAAATAATTAAATTAAAAAGTAAAGGCCGAAGGACAGAGTGCGAAGATGAAGTCGAGATAAAGATGATGGGAATCGAAATGGATAAAGAATCATTGGAGCATAATCTTTATGAGAATGACATATCCTTGATTATTTGTCATAATTTTCTCTAACTTCAAATGCACCCATCAAACCAAAGGATCCGAGTAGTTTTAGGATGAAGTTAGTAGAACCCTTAACCATTCACACACCGCCTTCACCCCACGTGGCATACCTCCATCGAAATGGTATGTATCACTACTATCACCCTCACTCGACCTTAAGTGTAAGGGAGACCCACCTTTTGCGCATCAAATAAGCGTAGAGTCAGGCTCGTGACTCAAACAAAAACAAGCGCTTATTGAGAGGTAGCCCAATCTTTTATTTTCTTGCATTTTAGGTGTGTCTTGTGTGTTTGTTTTGAGTCATATGATTGTGTTAACTATTTTTATGGGTTTTGTAGTAAATTTTGCAGGAAATAACTAATGGGAACTTGCGTGCAGGAATTTATGAAGAAAGAAAAAAATTCTTTACAGACCCTAGAGACGGCGTCAGGATTTTGTCCTGACAGTGTCGCCAAGCCTGTTACAAGAAAATTCAAATTTTAATTAATTTTTGAGAAATTAATCTTGTATAATTTCCAGAATTTGTAATTTTCTAAACTAACTACCGTAGTAAAATCGGGTCACTAATGTATCAGACATCTAGTAGACCAGACATAGTGCAAGCAGTATGTTATTGTGCACGTTATCAAGCAAGACCGATAGAAAAACACCTCAAATAGGTTAAAAGGATCTTTCGATACTTAAGGGGTACCATTAACATGGGACTATGGTATTCGAAGGATTCTGGCTTTGAACAAACAACTTTTTCAGATGCTGACCATGCCAGATTTCTTGATACTCGTAAAAGCACTTCTAGAGGAATACAGTTCCTAGGTGATAAGTTAGTCAGCTGGATGTCAAAGAAGCAGGACTGCACTACAATGTCATCAGCAAAAGCTGAGTACGTGGCGTTATCTGCAAGTTGTGCTCAAGTAATGTGGATGAGGATACAACTTAAGGATTATGGCTTCAGCTACAACAAAATACCATTGTATTGCAACTCTCAGTCAGCCATATCAATCTAATGCAACCCCGTGTAGCACTCCCGTACCAAGTACATCCATACTTGCTACCATTTTATCAAGGAACAGGTTGAAAATGATACAATTGAATTATACTTTGTCAGAACTGAATACCAATTGGCTGACATGTTTACTAAAGCCTTACCCGAAGATAGGTTTCAGTATCTTGTCAGACGAATTGGTATGAGATGTTTGACTCTAGCAGAACTGGAGGTTCTGGCAAATGAATCTGCTTGATATATTCTTCAAACATCGACTTGTAAATATTTTTCAGAAAAGCAAAATACAAAAATATAAAACCTATAAAAAATACAAAAATATAAAATTTCAAAAGAATCTCCTTGACATGTCTCTTGGAATCGATAACATTTACGTACCTAGAAATGTTGATTAATATTGACAAGGGTGTGTAAATGAAGTTCGAGCAAGAGTTTCAAATGCTTTCAAAACATGTCATTTCTATTTTTCATTATGACTTGTAATTGCTCTCAGATTGCAACTCGGACCTGAACGACAAAGGAGAGTGTACATTTCAGTGCGCTTATCCTTAGGGTTAGAAGAGAAGTCTTCTAACATGATGTTTTTCAAAATGTTGAACACAATATTTTCAAGAATTTCTCAATGATAATTTAAAATCTTTCAAAATTGTGTGTTCAACACTCCATCCCTCATAAAGTTTTAAAAGACAATTCTTCTGCATTTGGTGTCATTTTTAAAATGAGTCAATTGTTGAGGGGGAGTTTTTTGAAAAACAAAGTTTTAATGATTTTGGATACATCATCACACGACAATTCTTATGTATTCAAAACATTATAAAAAGTATCTTAATAACAAATAAGTAATAATAATGACTACTCAATAGATTGTATGTCATAAGATGATCTAGTGTTTGAGCATAATTTTTTAAGAATTCTTCAATGATAATTCATAATCTTTCAAAATTGTGTGCTCAACACTACCTCAACCTTAATTTTATATTCATTTTACTACTTAGTATCATTTTTTTGGTGTCAAACATATGTAAAATCGAGGGGAGCAAGAAGAAAAAGTTCCACATAATTCATGCTGATACATTTTAAACCCACAAC
>BQNB010153400.1:0-15647 GCA_026074375.1 Tanacetum coccineum
TGTTTATATGTTGCCTTTATGTTGTGTTTTCGCAATAGTTAACAATTCACCTTTGTAATGGTTATGAACAGGGATGATACCCGTGGGTAATGGGTATGGGTTCATCAAACCCGTCATTCGAACCCGTGATTTTTTTCTCACCCACCACCCACCCATCACCCATTAATGGGTACAACTTTTTACTCATACCCATGCCCGTGGGTTTGTGAAATAGAACAAAAATCATAAAACCATGATATGTAAATTAACTATGAAACTAGGTAAAAAGAAATCATATCAATTTTCTAAATACCAAGTTCGCAAAATACTTAATGACATGTCTGAAACTAAAAAAATTAATCATCATTACACCAAGTCACATACACGAATTGAGATATATCATGTATATATCTTTGGAAGTTTGATATTTCATATTCATCTTTTAGTTTTGTAACTCAAAAAAATGTTAGTTTACTATGTAGTCTAAAGATCTTAGTAGTTATTAAATATATACCAACAACCTCACCAATATTTAAGTAGTATAATAAATTTTATTTTAACACAAATGGGTTTAGGAGTATACCCGTGGGTATTTAGGCGAGTACACTAGTGGGTTTCTTAAATGGGTACACCCATGATGGGTATGCATTACCCACAACCCACCCGTTGGTGAAAAAATAACAGAATTACCCGCCCATTTACGTGCGGGTACCTATGGACTATGAATTTTTTCTCGCCTGTTGCCATCTCTAGTTATGAATCTTAGCTACCCCAACAATTAAAACAAGAAATCCAAAGCACGATATCTATATTATACATGTAATGTAATGCATGAAGGCACTTTTAAGAATTTAATGCTTTCAAAACTTATAAAACAATTAAATGATCATATCGTATAATCAAATTAAACAACAAACTTGAAAATTTAAACGTACAACTAAACAAATATATTATACGACAATTTAAATACAACTAATTTTTTTTTGAACGTCGAATTTTATTAAACTAGCAAGATGCTAGAGAAAACATTACAAAGAAATTAAATGTGGATTTTTTAACCAATCCACCCAAGATATCACCCTACGACAACGACTATTACACCAGTTGAAAGCACAAAAAACTATGTCGTCAAAAACCTCCGAACGTCTAGGACGATTTCCCTCAAAAATGGAACGGTTCCTAAACCTCCAAATGGACCACCAAGCAACGAAGAAAACACCCTCCAACAAAGACTTAACCTTGGAAGATAGCCTAATCGATAGGAGCCAAGATTGCCACTCCTGGAACGAGGACCAACCATTCGAATCTAAGTCCCACCACCGACAAATGCGACGTAAAACAAGTTGCGCCAAGTCGCAGCGAAAAAGAATGTGATTAATATCTTCCTCGCAAGAAAAACAAACCGGACAAATAGACGACTCAATATTGATACCTCTACAACTCAAATTGACCTAAGTCGCAAACAAATCTGTCGGGCTCGCCAAGCGAAACATAACCTTGATAGGAATAAATTTCACCCATCTAGTTGGAGCGTCTTGAGAAGGAAGAAATAAGTCATCAATGAAATTACGAACCTCCTTAACCCGGAAATCGCCATCACTAGTCAAATCACAGAACCACCGATCGCAAGAGTTCGATAATGACACCGGTTCCAGCATAGAGTTCAAGACCACCATCTGCTGTTGTTCGAGACCACCCCGAACATTTCTACGGAAAGAAATATCCACAGGAGAATTTAATTTAATAGCCACTGAAGCTTCTTTGTCCAGCTCCAACGCAAACAGGCGAGGAAATTTAGCGCGGAGAGGCATGTCTCCAATCCAACAATCGGACCAGAAACTCGTATCAGTTCCGTTCCCAATACGTTTTTTACAATGAGACCAAAAGTCAAACCCTTTCTCTTTTAACTTATGTAAATCCCGCATTATGGAGCACCAGTTAGATGAAAAGTGAGTCGGGTGAGATCCAACCGAAGAACCATATAAAGCACGGATAACCTGACACCAAAGGGAACCGTCTTGAGACACGAACCGCCAAACCCATTTGAGGAGGAGGGCACGATTAAGCGCAAAAAAACTCGAGACTCCTAAGCCACCATTTTCCTTGGAAGCTAAAACCTTGTCCCAAGCAACCCAAGTGATTTTTTTTCCGATTGATCCGCTCCATTGAAAAAACGGCTACGGATAGCCTCCATAGCCTTCAAGACGCCACGAGGGACTTTAAAAATAGACATAGAGTAAATCGGCGACGCACCAAGAACTGACTTCAAAAGTGTTAGACGGCCACCTATCGAGAGAGTTTTCACCTTCCACTTAGAAAGACGAGATCTAAGTTTAAGGATAATGTCGTCCCAAGCCTTGAGACGAGAAGAGCACTCTCCCACCATCACGCCTAAATAACGAAATTGATTATTCAATATGGAGCATCCAATAGAAGACGCCGCCTGTTCAACCACATAACGCGGAACACCCACTCCCAACAGTTGACATTTGAGAATATTGATTTGTAACCCAGATGCTAGAAAAAAACTCTTCAAAATGTTTGTGATACCTTTTAAGTTTCCATCAGACCACTACCCTCTAAACATAGCGTCATCCGCGTAGATGATGTGAGAAATGAAAATCGATCCTGGCAATTGAATGCCTTTAAATAAACCCTCGTCAACCGCCCGGCTAAAGGACAAATGTAACGATTCCATGACTAAGATAAAAAGATAAGGAGCTAGAGGGTCTCCTTGTTTAAGCCCATGATAACAAGAGAACTCTTTGGAAGGACATCCGGATTACCAAAATCCACGCTTAGTGGAGCCTAAGTATACCCCGAATCCCAATTACACCAAGTGTGTCCAAACCCAAAGGCCCTTTCGAACATCAAGTAAATAGACCCCAACGAACCGAGTCATAAGCCTTAGCAAAATCTACTTTGAAGAACATAGCTTGATTTTTCTTCCTTTTACACCAATGCAAAATTTCATCGAGAATAAAAGGGCCATCTAAGATTTGTCTCCCAGCAACAAAAGCAGATTGAGTGTCGGAAACAAGACCCCCGATGACCGAAACCAATCTGATTGCAAGAACCTTAGTAACAACTTTATAAACACATCCAATCAAACTTATAGGACGGAAATCGTTAACGAATTTTGCATCTATAACCTTCGGAATGAGCCCAACAAAAGACGAGTTACATCCTTTGGAAAAAGAACCATTCACAAAAAATACTCAACCGCATCACAAAAATCAGACCCGACTAAGACCCCAGTATTTATCTTTTAAAGAATTTCGAAAGGTGTAACCATCGGGGCCAGGAGATTTATTGTCACCACAGGACGAAACAACCCTCCGAATTTCGTCACGCGACACACCTATTTCTAGATCATCCGCTTGACTTTTCAACAACTTCTTGTGAAACTGAAAATTGAGTTTAAATCTATGAGCAGCAGGTTCTTTAAAACGGGCTTCAAAATGATCAAAGAAGGCGTTTTTAATCATATCAGGATCGGATCGCCAAATACCATCTACAAAAACTCCTCGGATAGCTAATTGAGATCTCCTCTTATTTATAATGCCATGAAAAAACTTTGAATTCTCATCCCCCTCGACCGCCCATTTAACTTTAGATTTCTGAATCCTATCTTTCGCTTCCATCTCAGTGATTTTGAGGAGATTACTTTTCAATTCAAGCCGACGAAGAACAATAGCATCATCGACCATCCCACTGTCCATAACCTTATAGATCCTCCCCAATTCAGTAGTAATATCAATTTTCGAACCCGACAACTCCAACCTTTTTGCTTTAACCCAATGACGAATGATGACCTTAAGGTCTTGTAATTTTTTCTTGAAGCGGATCATCCCATTAACATCCGAATAAGAGAAAGATTGCCATGACAGTTTGATCATGTCATCAAACCCAACTAAATCAAACCAGGAATGATAAAACCGAAATGGAGTTGGGCCAAAATCCAAGTGAACTTCCCGAAGCAGAATTGGACTAGGTCCGATAAATTGACGATCAGGCATAAAGCGAAATAGAAGGGTAGACGAGAAAATACCATCAGAAACAAGAAAGCGGTCATAGTTTACTACTCAATTTTGATGCCGAAGGGTGAACCAGAGAAATGCATAACCTTCCAAAGTATCATCAACAAGACCTGAATTAGAAATGAATCGATCAAAGTATCTAGCACTGTAGGGATTGAAACAGGACCCACGACGTTCATCACTAGACCGAACTTCATTAAAGTCGCCCATAACGATTGACTCTCCATTCCAGCGCCCTACAATAGTCGAAATATAGTCCCATAGATTCCTCTTACACGAAGCTTGTAGTGGACATAAAATAACAACAAAAGGATCTTAGGTATTGCTGGTAACCACGTTCATAGATAGCAATGAAGGTTGTCCATATCGTAACATTATCCTGCTAAAAATCGCCGCTTCTCCACTTACAATAGAAATACCACCCGAACCTTCCTAAAGAAATCAACTACAAACGTAATCGTAGTATGGAATTTCCCACAAATATTTCACGTCAATAGAAACATGTAGACACTTGGTCTCTTAGTAGATCGCTATAAGAAATTAAGTTTATATGAATTAGTTAACGCCTTTATCCACTCCTTTTTCGTCTTGTGACCAAGACCTTGAATATTAATAGATAAAGCATTCATCTAATAACATTGTCCTCTCCTTGCTGCCCGATGATATTTTCTAAATCCTTAACACTACCCTCCATTGTATATCCATTAGCTTTGACCAACTCGAATAATATCTTCCATAACTCCAAGAAATGAGCCTCCATTCTGGATCAACAATTCAACCCACAAATCATGTATGAGCCTCCACAGGAACGTCTTGAAGGTATTCATAACCTTAGCACTAAAAACCACCGGGGCTTCCTTGATCACGTTATTATTATTATCACCAATATCGGTTACACCCTCATCACGTTTCTCCGAATCCTCGGGGGTAAATCCAGGAGGGTGGGACAAAGAAGGACTCGACTCTCGGTTAACACCTCGTTTCTTACTCTCCAATAGATTATAAAGACCGAATGGATCCTCCGAATGAGTATTTTCTTTATCTCCATTATCATGTTTATGCGGAGAATAATTAGAACCAAAAACAGTTTCAGGAACTCCATCATCATCACTATCAAAGTGACCTCCAAATTCCTCTTCATTAGGATGATGGCTAAATTCATTATTTTTAGAAGCATGAACAGACTCCTCGTCCGACGAATATTCCCTCTCCTTATGGCCTAAGAAAGTAGGATTCCATGTAAACAATTCTTTCGCTCGTACCATGAACACCCTTCCTTTTACAACAATCTTAAAGGTCTCCAATATAGAAACAGGATGCTTGGTCTTAACACATAAACGTTTACGCCCAAACGAGGTGTCCGCATTATCTTCCAAATCCAACGTCTCTCCCCATTTCTTGCCAATTCTATCAAAGGTTTCACGGGACCAAGCACTAAGTGGAATTCCCTCTATATCCACCCAAACAATTCGCTCCTCACTAACAAAATCAATTCCCGCGTCTTGAATAACATGGAACCAAGAGTTTACTCAAGTGTGACTCATCATGTTCTCTTTGGTATCCGTTTTGGTAAATTCGAACAATACCCATGTACCCCCAAGATATGTCAATTTGACATCTATCAAAGCCTTCATCCTTAAGAATAGTATATAAATTAGGAATGGACGTAAAGTCTTTCACCTTACCCATAGCATGTTTTGACAAGTCGCGTTCAACCAAACAAGTATCATCTAGCACTAGAGCAGGTGAAGGAGAAATCGATGATCCATGCATACCCTAGACACCCATTACAATATTCGCATAGAACCATTGGAATGTGAAGAATAGGACGTGTTATAGGGTCTAAAAGGGACCCCGCTTTGTATTAGGAATTCGTATTAGTTAGGAGGGCCTTTCATAACAACATTGATTCGCGTAAAGATAATATCGCCAATCCAAATCATTGCAAAGATCTCCACAAGAACGATCAACGATTAAAAACCTTTGATGAACCGAACGAAGCGAAAACCGCTTACTCTGCCATAGTCTTTTAAAGGAAATAAAAACATCACTACTCGTACCATAAATTATATAGCAATTCCTTCCAAAGATCTTCGGACTAACTGAATCAGGAAGTTGTTCCACGTAGATCGAATGGGATACTTCTGTGTTCAATCTTCATTGGGATTGTTAAGGCGCGAGTTCCTAAGTAGACAAGCCGCCGAAGGAAAAATAAAAAATTGAAGATATGATATAGTTTTTGGATTGAAGGGAGATCTGAATTTAATCCTAACAGGATTGAATGTGGAACTTCGATGAACAAAGCTAACCCTATGATACCCAAGTTTGACAAAAAATCCGCCTAACACCTCCGTTTATGCGATCATACAAGATGATCACAATTACAAGGGTTATAACAATTCGAATCAAGGAGAATGTAGAAGAATCAAATTGTTCTATTGATGAATCGCCGCCATGATGATAGTTTTTCTTTTGCTGGTTTTTTAATCTTTTAAATACAACCAATTTGACATGACACTCATTTATCAAAAGAAAAATAATATTTTTACAATGTACAAATTAAACAAAGTACAACATAATCCAAAATATAAACTAATTAAACACACTAATTAATGTTTTTATAAAACAATACTAAAATGAAAAGTACATGTTATTGTACACATTGTACAAACTAGTAAAACACCCAAAAGCTTCATACAATTTATATCCTAACAAGTTGATGGTACATATAATTTTGAAAATCGGACCAGAGCAACGGGTTCAACCGGGAACCGGAGTCGCCGACCTTCGGGTTCGTCCAGCCTATAAAAGCGTCCGAAAATGAACCGGAGAAGACCCGTCAGGACTGATAAAAACGGGTGAACCGAGCCTCACTTGGATTATTTTCTTTTTATTTCTCCGATTAATCGCCACAGGGTATCCATCGCGCAACGCGCGAGTACCTATGTTATTTAATTTGTGTTGCTCTTTCTTGAAATTTAGTTTGATTTAGCTACGTGTATTTTGTATCGGAGAAAAAAAAACGTAAAGTTTACTACTCGTAAAGATTAGTGTGAATAGTCATAACGCTCTTAACAAACATTTGTCAACTCTAACGCATCATGAATATACATGAGACCTCTTATGAGTAGATAAAGAAACATATAGAATCACACTAGTACGTTTTTTGTAACTTAATATTGGGAATAAATATCCAAATAAATACGAGTACAACTTAATGAGTTGGTAGTTAACGCTAATGCAAAAAGTCATTAAATACTTTTTTTATTTAATGCATTTAATGCTTTTCAAGTTAATGTATTAAAACTTGTAGGAAAGACTTGTAATATACCAAGTCATTTTAAAAAGCTTTTTGAAAAGCTTTTGTTCCAATGCAAGAAAATCATCTCAAAAGACTTTTTAGAATTGTAAAAAGTTTTTGATGGTTTACCCATTGGAGATGCTCTTACTCACCAAATTATACAAAGTTAATTTATAGGTATATAAATATAGATTCTAGGTACAAGTGACTTATGTGTAAACATTACAATAATACAGTGTGTATGCATCTTATTCTAGATGCAATTATCTAGCAAAAATGTTGTGTTATAAATACCTTCTATTTCACATAAATTACAAAAGGTACTATCTTCACCTCTTTTTCCCCCCTAAGTTAATAATATAAAACAGTTTTTTTCAGTTTATGCTCCGTATTTTTTTAACAGTTTAATATTTTTGACTTGTCAAACTTTATATTTTTTGTCCGCACTTTCCGTTTCACAGTTTTATAACACAAACAAAATTATAAAATTATAAAAAATAAAAAAAAAACAAAAACAAGTTATGGAGGTATTGGCAACATTTTAGATGGTCTAAATAACCACTCCCCTAGTAAAAAATGTTTTGAAAGGCTCAAGGCGCACTAAGGTGCAAGGGCTTATCGAGCCTTGAAGCGAGGCGCAGATCAATGTGCGGGCTTCATGAATATGAGTCGCATTAAACTGAAGTAAATTATAATAGTTTAGGCGAAAATTTATAGATTAATGATGACTTAATTAACACTAAAATAATTAATGTATCTAAAAAAATTGAATAGTTATGCCAAAAATATCAAGCAATATATCAGATTCATGGCATGACAAGATTACGTTATCTCATGCATAAAATAGAGGGAGGAGTCTGTATGTGCAGACACTTGAATTGAACGACCACACACTCAAATTGATTGATTTATTTAGTTTCTAGGTAGTTTCTAGGTAATCTATTATTAACATATGAGGGCGATGAATGTTAAATTTGAAAAGAAAGTTTCAAAATCCGTCACCTTTCCTAGGCGCGCCTAGGCTCAATGCTCTAAATCCTAAAGCTCTGCGCTTTTTGTGAGCCTTGTGCATGTGCGGAGCCTCGATCTGAAAAAATCCCTAGAGCTTGAGCTTTAAGGCGCGTTTTTTAAAACTATGGAAACGTTGATAAACCTGCAACATTGACATATTTACACATATCGTCTCAAAGACAATATGTGAAAGATAATATTCGCATTAATTTAACGATCTACTTAAAAGCGAGTACATGACCATTTATCTATATATTAATAATATAACTTCAGTTTTATTAAAACGAATAAGGTTTTTCTGTTCAAGTTATCGAGAGACCTCGCGACCGATTCCTACCATTTACATGTTCACCCTCAAATAAGTATGTAGTGATGTTTAAACCTAAACATTTTATGAGAAAGTTAGGTGTCTTAAGTGTATTACCACAAGTTTTTGTTGAAAAGGCAAAGAAAAGTAAATGGTGTCCTTGGCATGAAGCACTTGTTCCATAACATAACAAGTGTTTGTGATTTGGTAAGCACTTTGAGAATTGCTAGAACCACACAATGTTTACAAACAAACTCCCACACAATGATGTGGCAAAACATTTAGACCAATTATTACATTCTTTCTCCACTAACACTTTATTTCATGACAAATGATATTGTTACATATCATTTTGTGGAAATTTTTTGTGGATCTTATGTGGTTATAGCATTCTTCAAGCACTTTGCCTTTAACAATGCACACTTAGCGTTAATTTTAACGCCCGTGAAACATGCACCGGGAATGGCGATTAATAGAATGTCGATAAACGCGTTTAATGGTATAATATTTGACTATTTTCCAAAATAAAATGTTACATTCAGACCCCTCCAGAGTTACAAGGTGCGAGATGTAGTCCTTAAATTTTGTTAGAATGATTTTTCATATTCTGAATTAGAATTAAATACTCGATTGGTCAAAGATTCCGTGTATTATGTGTTGGAAATGATTCTTGTTTGATGTTAACATGTTTTTTAAATTGTACAAAACACAATTCATAAATTTGTAGTTTTTTTGTTTGTGTTTCGAAAAAAGTAAGATTGGATTGGATTACATCTTAAGATCCTATGGTTAAGATCGAGATCTTATCAAATTTTGAGCTTGCAAAGATCCTATGTAAGATCTGGATCATTTTTGCTTTGCAATATCGTAAAATCGTAAGATCCTAAGATCATGATCGGAATCTTAACAACTATAGCGTTAAAGAATTGAATGGAAGTTTAGAACATTGTATAATGGCATAATTCAATATAAACAAATGAGTTCTGTTTATTGGGATAAATTAATCTGTTTATAAAATAAATGTTTTAATTTATTTAAATGAATTACTATGTTTGAATATAGTAATTTGCAAGTTCATTTAATGTGTATTTAATTCATCTTTTGATTAATTAAAAAAATTTGTGTTTATTACACATTAACCTTTGTCAGTGAGTAGAAGTTAGCAAGACCTTTTTTAAAATGAAACAAATATACAAATGAGTTTTATATATTTTCAGGTTATTTGGATGAGCCAAGTCTTTACTTCAGATATACATGACTTAGTGGAGGTAATTTGTGACCATTTTTAACCCTTTTCTTAATCACCTTTCAATACGGGTATCTAGTATTCTAGTCAATTTTGAACATGAGACCTCTTATGAGTAACTAACCATTATAAGCCATCTTGGCGGTGGTTTGTGTAATGCGATATGTTATCGCTAAACAGTAAGAAAACAAGCAAGATGAGGTTGGAACTTGAGGTGTAACGGATGCATAAAAGACTTTCACTTTTTTTTTGAACGGCAACTTTATTAACGAAACAACTAGCAAAGAGCTAAAACAAGATTACAAAGAAATCAAAGAAGGATGTTGAAGCCAACTATCCCAACTAAAAGTACTACTACATCTAGAATTACACCAATTAAAGGAGCGCGCTACAAGATATGTAAAACTAAAACGTGTCAAAATAAGCCATGATACCCAAGTTGCAAGTGCTATGTTGAAATGTGACCTCAATAGCTATTTTACAAAGAATTACAATGTTACTACTATGTTACAGCTTAAACATTTTTTGGGGATGAAATAGAAAAAAAGATAACATAAGCATGATTGAATCATTAATAAATTTAGATTGCCCTCCTAATATATTTTTTTTGAACGGCAACATATTATTAAACTAGCAAGACGCTAGAAGAACATTACAAGGAAATAAGGTTAGGATTTTTAAACCAAGAATCCCATGAAAATGCCCTATTACATCTACTAGAGCCCAATTAAAAGAAAAAAAAGTAACAATATAGTCGACATAAGGACCGATTCCTTCTAGGAGGAGTCTCTTCGAAAATGGTTTTTCGGTTCCTGAATACCACCAAATATAAACCACCACGAATTTTAACAAACACCTCCAAACAATAACTTAACTTTTATCGGAAGACGAATCTCAGAAAACCAAGAATTCCATTCGGAAAAATTCACCAAAACCCGCCAATCAAGATCCCACCAACGGCATATCCTACGGAAGATGTTATGAGCCAACTCACATTCGAGAGATATGATTGATTGTCTTCTCTCAGCATCAGAACATTAAGGACACGATTAAGAATCCAAAGCAACCTCTACGAGCAAGGTTACCTCCTAGTAGAGAAAGTCACGCGGTTTCCAAGCAAAAACATTAATCTTAATTGGAATGTATTTCACCCATCTCGTTGGTTCAACATGAGAAGGAAGAAATAAATTATCGAGAAAATTACGGACCTCTTTTACACGAAATTCCCCGTCTCCTGTTAAGTCACAGATCCATCTATCGTGGGCTTGAGATAAAGTCACCAAATCCAATAATGAAGATAAATCCAACATCTGCTGGTTTTTTCGATCCCTACCCTCACGGTCGTCAAAGAAAACCGAACCTCATTATGTCATTTTAGCAGCAAACCGTCATTCCTCCTTGTCCGTCTCGAGCGCAAACAAACCGAGGGAAAACGAATCTAAGTGGCTGTCTCCAGGCCATTGATCGTACCAAAACCTGAGTATAGTAGCGCCCCCATTACCAATTCCGTTTTTTACAGTGAGCAAGAAAATTAAAACCTTTCTTGCCAACAAATGTAATTCACGAATTAATAGAAACCAATTAGAGAAAGATTTTACAGGATGCGAGGTGTGATCGAAGGACCATTACAAAGCTTTAATAACCGGGAAACCACATCGAACCATCTGAGAAATAAATCGCCTGACCCATTTTAATACGGACCGTGCGCGATTAAGAGCATATTGAAAAAACTAGAAACGCCTAAACACCGCCATTTTGCTCGAAGCTAAAATCTTATTCCAAGCGGCCCTAAAGTAATGGTCTTAGTAAGTGTCCATTGCCATGAAAGAACTTACTAAGAAACCGCTTCATGGAATTAAAAAATAGATTTAGGCACCTTAAAATAGACAAGTTATAAACGGAGATTGCCCATGACAACGCTTTTCAGAATAGGAGTCAATCTTCCGCCAATAGAAAGCGTTCTCACCTTCCATTTAGAAAGACGGGATCTTAACTTCGTCAAACGTAGGAGTACAAGCCTTAAAATCGCGGGACATGCACTCTCCCACCTTCACACTTAGATAACGATAATGATTTTTAAAAAATAACCCACTCTATTGACGCCGCTGGTTGCTTAACAATATCTCTTGGTACTCCCACACCGAGCACTTGACTCTTATTAATGTTAATTCTCAAACCCGACGCAAGAAAGAAACATTGAAGAATATTTATAATACCTTTCAGGTTAACATCGGACCATTCCCCTATGAACATACATCTCGATAAAAAGATGTTGAATACAAGTCGTCCATGTTTTTTGTAATCGAATACCTTGAAAATGCCTTCATTAATAGCTCGATTAAAAGACAAATGGAAGGATTCCATGACATAGATGAAGAGGTAATGGACGATTATGGGTCACCTTGTTTAAGCCCACAATAAAAAGGGAATTCATCATTTGGAGATTTAGGGTTCTTGATTTGGGGTTTTCAATTTAGGGTTCTTGAGTTAAAGCAGCAAGACCCTTTTTAAAATGAAACAAATATACAAATGAGTTTTATACATGTTCAGGTTATTTGGATGAGCCAAGTCTTTACTTCAGATATACATGACTTAGTGGAGGTAATTTGTGACCATTTTTAACCCTTTCCTTAATCACCTTTCAATACGGGTATCTAGTATTCTAGTCAATTTTGAACATGAGACCTCTTATGAGTAACTAACCATTATAAGCCATCTTGGTGGTGGTTTGTGTAATGCGATATGTTATCGTTTTATACAAATGAGTTTTTTACTTGAGGTGTAACGGATGCATAAAAGACTTTCACTTGAGTAAGTAGTATCGTTTTATTCGAATTACCATTAAATGATACTACGTAAAATGCATACAAAAATGTAAAACTAAAACGTGTCAAAATAAGCCATGATACCCAAGTTGCAAGTGCTATGTTGAAATGTGACCTCAATAGCTATTTTACAAAGAATTACAATGTTACTACTATGTTACAGCTTAAACATTTTTTGGGGATGAAATAGAAAAAAGATAACATAAGCATGATTGAATCATTAATAAATTTAGATTGCCCTCCTAATATTATTCCATATACACATGTTATTGGTCAACCCATCATGTTACATTGTTCTCTACTTCTCACTCACACCACTTGTCATCATGCATTAGGTATGGGGTGTATCAATTTATTTTAAAACCTAATTTTCCATGTACCAAGTACCAACCAATCTTTCTCTCTCACACATTTAGAAAGTTAGAAACATAACTGTATCTTGTTTAAAAACAAATTTCACCTTTTATGTATACCTATAAATATGTTTCTATATGTTGGTAAAAGTTTGCTTGAAGAACCACAAAAGTGTTAAATCTATATTCCAAACAACAAAATTTAGGTTAGGAGGTGGTAGTTGGCCTATAGTCTTGTTAGATTTACATGTACCATGTTTCTAAGGTGTATAGTTCTTTGGATTTGTGGTAACTTACATCGATCCACGGATTTTTTTTTACCATAGTGAATTGATACAAGAGTAACGATCATGGGTCAGCATCTTCTATCGCGCAATTATTTGGAGCCAAATGCATCAAATGAAACTCTGTAAAGCCAAATATCCTAGTTTCTTGGACTTGGTTGCAACAAAGAAAGAAAAATGCAACCACAAATCTTTGTTTCCCAATAAATGTTTTGTGAGTAAAAACTTTTGAATAATCGTCTGTAACACTTTGGAATAAGGGTGATGTAAATCAACTACGGTATATGTTAAATTGTGGAAGAGTATATGAGAGCTTCATGGGAAAAAACAATACTCCTATAACTTACGGACTTACCTCATAGTTTTCTTTCTTTTTTCAACAAACCCCAACTAAAAAGAAAACTATGTATCATTTTTATAAGTTTTGCGTTTTGCTAACAAGAGTTGTGATTGACAAGATTTATTTTATTACATAGTCAAGAATGAATAATTATGATTGGTTGACAATTTCATAATGCACAAAAATTTCACTAGTATGTATATTTATAAAACTTAAAGTAAATAGATGGGTTTTCTCTGTCAATACCTATGTTTTTTTTAACGGCAAAGATGGAATATATAAAAAAAAGAGACTAGCAAGACGCTAGAAACTTAAAGTACAATAGAGTCAACAAAAAGAAATACATAACATCAAAAAATGGTAAAATTCCGAGACTTTAACTGCGAGGGAATCAAAAGGGATGAAAAAACTTTTGACACAAATGCCGACGGATCGATTTTCACTTCGGCAAAAGAAAAACCCCCCATCCCGGAGGCCGAGCCACCGGTTTTCACTTCGGGATGGATTTTGATGAAACCCCAAACAAGTCCCGAGAGAAGGATGAAAAGAAGAATCATCCTCAATACTTATGTATCAATCAAATTGTCGTATTTCAATCATTTGTAATTATTTTATAGTAGGCCGTAAAACTCCATAATGCAATAAAATTTCACAAGACAAAAGAGTGGCTTGCACGAATGTTTGTTGCTTTAATTTTGTAGTATATTTCATGTCTAATCATTGAAAGTTTCCAATGGTCACAACTCTATTGTATACAAAATTTAATTTTTTGATTTGTACGGCACGATGCCCAAACTAATACGTACAAAATTTACATATTCATTGACTGATTGGTGTTGACAACCACAAAGGATAAACGGTGGTTATGTGTTATAATAATGTTTTTGTAATAATTGAATTATGATGGTGTCAAATCCAGTTTTTTTATTGTTGGTCAGCCTTAGATTGAGATTGGCACAATGAAGATTTGAGAGCTCAAGCTTTACAAAAATAAGTTCTCAAACTTATGTTATTACAAAGTCTCGGAAACTGTCTTAAAAAGAAGTTACTTGTTACTGTTTTCGCAAGTCGACGTCTGCTTGATAAGTATTTTATACTTGTTATTGTATTTTAACGTGATCAAGCTTGAATCGGTTAATAGAAACTGTTTGCAGCCAAAAGTTTATCACTACTTGTTCAGCTAGACGAAGTTGCACAAAACGATGTCATAATACCAAACTCGGTCATTAATCAATCGACTAGGATAGTGTTGATTTAAGTACTCACACTCCAGTGACGGAGCCAGGATTGGTCAGTCGGGTGGGCCAAAACAAATCTTTTAAAAAGAAATCAGTTTTCACTTTTCGTGCTCTTTTGGTGTTCACTCGACAATGATGCAATGGAACAACTAATACAATTTTCTAATGTATATGATTATTTGATTGGGCTTTGTATCTTATTTTGGGTGGGCATTTTGAAGTTTTATATACAATTTACACTTTAAAATATCCATACTACTACTACTTATAAAAAAATTGGGGTTGGCCTTGGCCCATCCAAGTGTATATGTGGCTCCGTCCCTGACTCCCTGTCACACTCTACAGTATTTGGTAGGAGTTGGATCGTTTTCAAGCCCTTATGGTTTATGGATTACAGTCAAAAGCGGTGATTACTCTGTGCAAGTAAAGTGGCTGCAAAGAGCCACCAAAATTAAGGGGCCTTGTTATCTTAACATTCATAGCTACGTTTGTGTATTTACGCTATATATCCGAATGTCTCTTTTATTAGTTAAATACAACTCATCTTGTCACAATAAATAAAATATAATTAAGGGGTCTCATTATAACAATTTGTTATTAAAGAACACCTTTTATACACACCCTTAAGTTTTTTTTGTTTAATAAAGCCTCCATTTAATTATCGCTCAGGGCCTCTAAATTCATTAGCCGACCCTGATTATAATATTAAACTGTATACTTTGT
>BQNB010153401.1:0-15647 GCA_026074375.1 Tanacetum coccineum
AATCTTCTAAAATACTTTGTATCTTAAATAGTCGTTGCAGTCTTGGTATAATTAGAAAGTACCACATTACCTTTGCTGGAATGTTTTTGTACACTTTATGTATATTATTATCCACCTTCCATCTTGATATCCCAAGTTCAACACGTAGTCAGATCCTTGTCATCCTTCCGGTAAAGAAGGCAGTTGTTGATACATACATGTATCTTTTTGTATCCTGATCCCATCAATTTCATAACTTTTTTGGCTTGATAAGTTTTTTCCACCATTTCGTTACCAGCAGGTAGCATCTTTTTTATCAATCCTAGTAATTCAGTAAAGAACTTAACAGAAGCTCCGTACTTACCCTTCAAGTTGAGTAGTTTAACTATTGTGGACAACTTTGTGAAGTCAGGACATCCTTCTTAAAGAGACTTCTTTGCGTCTAATAATAGTTCTTGAAACATGACAAGGTCATCCTCATCAAAATTATCTTTTGTAGTAATAACCATTTCTACAATTGCTAGACCATCTGTTAGAATATCTAAAGCAAAATCTGTGTCGTCAACAAACTCTGTTGTAGCATTAATAGGTTTTTGGGCACTTATTGATGGCTTATCCTTTTCTCTATGTCTAGTCCAGTTTGTGTAGCTTAGATCAATCCCATTTCTGAATAAATGGAACTGCACTTCCTCTAGTTTATGCTTTATGTGGTTTAAACATTTTGTACACGGACATGGCATTAAAAGATGTTGTTTATTAACTTGTAGGTCGATGTTCCCCATCTTCTGCAAGTTGTGTACTGCATAATTAATAAACGCTACTACTCCATCAACATAAGATTTGTTGGTCCTATTAGTTCCCATCCAAGACTTGTCCATGTTTATAAATGTATCCCACTTATCCGAGCAGTTATGATATGCATGAGTTAAATTAAGAATAGATATGCATTATCATTATACACGTTTTGTAAGCCCATTAGGGTTTCCTTGGTGTATAAAAGGAACCCTAAGGCATATATTAGGGTAGATCAGGATATATCAGTCTTTCATAGTTTTTTATAGCTTCAAGGTTGTAAACCCTAACACTGTCAAAGAGTGTTCGTATTGATGTATTGGATCTTATTGTTTTGGTTATATTTTTGTGTGTTAAACATTCATTACTATTATTCTTCTTAGTGGTATAAACTAGATTCCGCATAGTTTATATCATACTCTCAAAGTTTCATTTTTAGTACCTTTGGATTTATCCAAGGATACTAAACCTTACATCAAGCTAAGGAGTTAAAGATCTATTCATTAGGATCAACAAGTGGTATCAGAGCTTGTTGTGAAGCTTTGAATAAGAAGAAACCAACAACACATACAAGATCTAATTCTCAGTGATAAGATGGAGGCAGGAACTAATTCTACAACTCTGACTGCAAAACTCCCTATCCTCAACCCAGGGGATTATGATCTCTGGTTAATGAGGATAGAACAATACTTTCTCATGACTGATTACTCCCTGTAGGAAGTAATTAAAAATGGTAACAAAGTACTAAAGAGGACTGTTAGAGAAACTGAGAAGGAATATGAACCTACTAATGCAGAAGAAAAGCAGGACAGGAGGAATAAGATGAAAGCTAGAGGAACTTTGTTGATGGCACTCTCAAATAAGGATCAACTGAAGTTCCATTCATATAAAGATGCAAAATTGCTCATGGAAGCCATTGAGAAGAGGTATGGAGGAAACAAGGAATCCAAGAAAGTTCAGAGAACTCTACTCAAGCAACAATATGAGAACTTTGCAGGATTAAGTTCAGAGACAATGGATCAAACTTTTGATAGGTTGCAAAAACTTATCACTCAGTTGGAGATTCAAGGTGAAGTTATTATACAAGAGGACATGAACTTAAAACTGTTCAAAAGTCTTTCATCTGAATGTAAGACTCATGCTTTGATCTGAAGGAACAAACAAGAAATAGAGACCATCAGTTTGGATGACTTATACAACAACTTGAAGATATATGAACCTGAAATCTCAGGATCATCAAGTACAAGTCAAAATCCACAAAATGTGGCTTTTGTGTCCTCCAATAGCACTAACAGCAATAGCAGCACAAATGAAGCAGATAACACTGCTTATGGAGTTAGTGCTGCTCATACTCAAAGTAATCCTGCATCTGGAGATAACCTTAGTGATGCTATGATCTGTGCTTTCCTAGCTAGTCAGTCTAATTCTCCTCAACTTGCACAAGAGGATCTAAAACAAATTGATCTTGATGATCTAGAAGAAATGATTTACAATGGGAGATGTCCATGCTGACAATTAAAGCTAGGAGATTCATCAAGAGGATAGGCAGGAAGTTGGATGTAAATGGTCAAAGAGTTAGATTTGACAGGACTAAAGTGGAGTGCTATAATTGTCATAAATATGGTCACTTTGCAAGAGAATGTAAAGCTCCTAGAAATCAGGAAAACAGAGGAAGAGAGATTAATAGAAGAACTATGATATATGAAACTCCCACTGAAAATGCCTTGGTTTCTTAAGATGGAATTGGAGGGTATGACTGGAGCTACCAAGCTGAAGAAGAGCATCCTACAAACTTTGCATTGATGCCACATACATCTTCAGGAATTTCTTCCAGTTCAGATTCTAAGGTAGATTCTTGTTCTAAATCATGTGTAAAAGCTTATGCTACTCTCAAAGAACAATATGATAGTTTGTCTTCAGATTACAAAAGGTCTCAATTTAATTTAGTATCTTATAAAGCAGGTTTAGAATCAGTAGAAGCTAGACTAGCTCACTATAAGAAAAATGAGGCTGTGTTTGAAGAAAGCATTAATGTTTTAAAACTTGAAGTCAAACTAAGAGACACTGCTTTAGTTGAAAACAAAAAGAAATTGGAAAAAGCAGAAAAAGAGAGAGATGAGTTAAAACTAACATTAGAGAAGTTTCAAAATTCATCTAAATCTTTGAATAATTTGCTGGAAAGTCAAGTTATTGACAAGTTTAAAACTGGACTAGGATATAATGCAGCTTCTTCTACTGCAGCTTCTCCTGCAGTAGAAAGCTTTGTGAATTCATCTGAGATGTTAGAAAATCAGGAGAATAATAAGTCCAAATCTGATAAGGGATATCATGCAGTTCCCCCACCTTTTACAGGGAATTTCATACCTCGCAAACCTGATCTAACATTTATGGATGAAATAGTTGAAAGTGAGAATATGGATGTTATTATTGTTGTTACACCTAGTAATGGTTAAGAAAGTTGTGACAAATCATGAGTCTGCTGATATAAAAAATAAGGGTGATGCAGTAGAACCTAAAACTCCAATTATTGAGGATTAGAATTCTGATAATGATAGTGAGGTAGAGTTTATACCTAATGTTAAAACTGTTAGACCTAGCACGGAAAAAATAAAATTTGTTAAGTCTGCTAGGGAAACTGTAGAGAAGGTAGAAATACCTAAACAATACAAACACTATCCTAGAGGGAACCAAAGAAACTAGAAAAATCATATGTCCCAAAGACTAGGAAGTGACTTTAAAATGATAAATAAAGCTTGTTTTGTTTGTGGTGGTTTTGAGCATCTTCATTATGTATATGATAAAAAGGTTATAAAACTAGTATGGAACAACTCAAGTAGGGTGAATCACAAGTACTTTGCTAATAAAATGACTCACCCTCACCCTAATAGAAGATTTGTTCCACAAGCAGTATTAACCAGGTCTGGCAAAATTAATACTACTGGTGCAAGTGTTAATACTGCTGTCAGACTAGTTAATACTGCTGTCAGACTAGTTAATACTGTTGGCTCAAAACCAACTGTGAATCATCCTAGACCAATATCAAATGCTTACAAAAAGGGATATTCACAAGTCACAAAGCCATTTAACAAGTATTCAGCAAACAAAAATAGTATTTTCAATAAAAAGGTTAATACTATAAGTGTAAAAGATACTACTGCTAGGGATAGAGTAGTAGTAAGTGAAAACAAGGGAAATGGGGCTAATGTTGTTAAGGCCTCAGCATACTGGGTTTAGAAAGCCAAAAACAGTAATGCATCAAATACTTTTAAGAAATATTCTTACATTGATGCACGAGGCAGATCTAAGTCTCTAATGGCTTGGATCCCCAAAAGAGCCTAATTCTCTTATTTTATATCCAGGGCAACCCACAGCAGAAGGAGTACAGGGAAAAAGGAGTATTTGACAGTGGTTGTTCTAGGCACATGACAGGAAACAAATGCTATCTTACTGAGTATGAAGATTATGATGGTGGATTTGTTTCCTTTGGAGATGGTAAAGGTAGAATTTCAGGTAAAGGTAAAATCAAATCTGGAACATTGGTTTTTGATGATGTGTATTTTTGTAAGGAGCTTAAGTATAACCTGTTTAGTGTGTCACAAATTTGTGACAAAAAGAACAATGTTCTTTTTACTGACACTGAATGTCTAGTCTTATCTTCTGACTTTAAGCTACTTGATGAAAGTCAAGTCTTGCTAAGAGTTCCAAGAAAGGATAACATTTACAGTGTTGACCTAAAGAGTGTTGTTCCCACTAAAGGTTTAACTTGCCTCTTTGCTAAGGCCACAATTGATGAATCTAATTTATGGCATAGGAGGCTTGGTCACATAAACTTTAAAAACATGAACAAACTTGTGAGGGGAAACCTTGTTAGAGGTTTGCCTTCAAAGATTTTTGAAAATGACCATTCTTGTATTGCTTGTCAGAAAGGAAAGCAACACAAAGCCTCCTGTAAGGCCAAACTTGTGAACTCAATCAGCAAACCCTTACATATGCTTCATATGGACCTATTTGGTCCTACAAATGTTAAGAGTTTAATGAAAAAGTCTTATTGCCTAGTTGTCACTGATGACTTTAGTAGATTTTCTTGGGTATTCTTTTTGGCCACTAAGGATGAAACTAGTGGGATCTTAAAGACCTTCATAACAGAAATAGAAAATCAACTAGACCACAAAGTAAAAGTTATCAGAAGTGACAATGGAACTGAGTTCAAAAATAGTGTAATGAATCAGTTCTGTGAAATGAAGGGTATTAAGAGGGAATTCAGTGTTGCTAGGACTCCTCAGCAGAATGGTGTTGCTGAGAGGAAAAATAGAACACTGATAGAGGCTGCAAGAACTATGTTAGTTGACTCTAAGTTGCCAACCACCTTTTGGGCTGAAGCAGTTAATACTGCTTGCTATGTGCTAAATAGGGTCTTAGTCATTAAGCCTAATTCCAAGACACCTTATGAACTTATTCATGGAAGAACACCATTGATAGACTTCATGAAACCTTTTGGGTGTCCTGTTACCATCTTAAATACCAGGGATCATCTAGGCAAGTTTGATGGAAAAGCTGATGAGGGATTTTTTGTTGGGTACTCTGTGGTTAGCAAGGCTATGAGAGTATTTAACAAGAGGACCAGGATAGTTGAAGAGACCTTAAACATTAGATTTCTTGAAAATGCACCTAATGTGACAGGAAATGGACCAGACTGGCTTTTTGATGTTGATTCTTTGTCAAAATCTATGAACTATGTGCCAGTTGTTGCAGGAAATCAAACTAATGGTATTGCAGGAACTAGAGATAATATTGTTGCAGGTCAAGCTGAAAAGAAGACAGAACCTGAACAAGAGTACATCCTAATACCTATCTGCACAACTGATCCATTAATCTCTCAAGGTCCTAAGGATAGTGAAGAAGATGCTGGAGTGAAGCCTACAGAAGTGGATGAAAGTGAAGCTTCAGATAAAGATGGGAAGGATGAACAAGACTCAAGAAGTGAGTTTGAAAGGCTACTTCAACAAGAAAAGCAGACTGAACATCCTAACAGCACTAATAGTATTAATACTGTTAGTACACCTGTTAGTACTGCTGAACCATCTTCTACTAATGATGCTCCATCATCACCAGTTAATGCTGCTAAAACTTCTGAGGAACATCTATTTGAACAATTTTCTCCTTTCAAAAATGCATTTACTCTTCCAGATGTTCCAAATGTGTCTCCAATGGATGATAACACTGGAATTTTTGCTGGTGCATATGATGATGAAGATGTGGGTGGACAGGCTGACCTCAACAACTTGGAGACAACCATGAATGTCAGTTCTATTCCCACAACAAGAATTAACAAAGATCATCCAATTGAACTAATAATTAGAGACTTGCACTCAGCTCCACTAACAAGAAGGATGTCACAACAAAATCTTGAAGAACATTGTTTGGTGAGCTACATTAACAAGCAGAGAAGAACAAATCATAAAGATTATCAGAACTGCTTGCTTGCCTATTTTCTCTCTCAAAAGGAACCCAAGAAGGTGATTTAAGCTCTGGAAGATCCAAGCTGGATATAAGTAATGCAAGAGGATCTTCTATAATTTGAACTTCAGAAGGTTTAGACATTGGTTGATCTACCTAATGGCAAGAGGGCCATTGGAACAAAATGGGTATTCAGAAATAAGAAAATTGAGAGAGGAATTGTTGTTAGAAACAAGGCAAGACTGGTTACACAAGGTTACACCCAAGAAGAAGGCATTGATTATGATGAGGTTTTTGCTCCTGTTGCTAGGATAGAAGCAATCAGGTTATTTTTGGCCTATGCATCATATATGGGGTATATTGTGTACTAGATGGATGTGAAGAGTGCCTTCTTATATGGTACTATTGAAGAGGAGGTATATGTTTGCCAACCTCCTGGTTTTGAAGATCCACATTTCCCTGATAAAGTCTATAAGGTAGAAAAAGCTTTGTATGGTCTACATCAAGCTCCTAGAGCCTGGTATGAGACCCTATCTACCTACCTTTTGGAAAATGGATTTAGAAGAGGCACCATTAATAAGACATTGTTCATCAAAAAGGACAAGAGTGACATCCTGTTAGTGCAAGTGTATGTAGATGACATCATCTTTGGGTCTACAAAGAAGACTTTATGTCTTGAGTTTGAACAGATGATGCACAAGAGATTCCGGATGAGTTCTATGAGGGAGCTCACCTTCTTCTTAGGTTTGCAAGTACAATAGAAAGAGGATGGAATCTTCATCAGCCAAGACAAGTATGTGGCTCATATTCTGAAAAGGTTTGATTATGTCACTGTAAAGACAACAAGCACTTCTATGGAACCTAACAAGGCATTGGTCAAGGATGAAGAAGCTAATAATGTGGATGTTCATTTATACAGATCAATGATTGGATCATTGATTTACTAACATTCTACTAGGCCCAACAAACTTTTGCTGTTTTCTGGTTTTTTTTTTTCACCAAAGGTTCCAAGTTACACCTAAAACCTCACATCTTCATGCTGTGAATAGGATCTTTAGATACTTGAAAGGTCAACCTAAATTGGGCCTTTGGTATCCTAGAGATTCACCATTTGACTTGGAAGCCTTTCAGATAGTGACTATGCTGGTGCTAGTCTTGACAGGAAATCCACAACAGGAGGTTGTCAATTTCTTGGCAAGAGATTAATTTCATGGCAATGTAAAAAGCAAACAATAGTTGCAAACTCCACTACTGAAGCAGAATATGTTGCTGCTGCAAATTGCTATAGACAGGTATTGTGGATCCAAAATCAAATGCTTGATTATGGGTTCAATTTTATGAACACCAAGATTTACATTGATAATGAAAGCACCATTTGCATTGTGAAGAATCCAAAGTTTCATGCTAAAACCAAGCACATTGAGATAAGGCATCATTTCATCGGAGATTATTATGAGAAGAGGCTCATTCAAGTAATCAATGTACATTCATATCAGAATGTTGCAGATCTTCTCACAAAGGCATTTGATGTTAGCAGGTTTAACTTTCTAATTGCTAGCATTGGATTACTTAATCTCTAAGGATATGTTTGTTTAAAATGGATTTGGAAGTAAAAACTGGTAGTTGTAAGATTAATGCTGCTAGGCAAGTTTTTGTACTGCTAGGCAAAATGTTAAAACTGCTAAGTATAATTAGTACTGCTAGTTATACTTGAAACTGCTAGTTAAAACTGTTAGTCATAATTAAAACTGGTAAACAAGAAAATACTTTGGATTGTATATTCTTGGTTTTGAACTAACATTTGTAGGCTAAGCATATTGAGCACTTGGTATTGGATGCTAAACCTCCGAAGTATGTTTGAAGGGAGGCTAATTATGTCAATATGCAATCAAGAATGGTTGGAAGGACATGTAACATCAAATGAGGTCGGGACAATAAGATACCTCAGTCTGGTGGTCCCCCTGTAAAGGTTGGTGATGAGGCTGTCCATAAGGAGTTGGGTGACAGAATGGAAAGGGCTGCCACTACTGCTTCTAGCTTAGAAGCAGAGCAGGACAGTGGTAACATCAATAGGACCTAATCTATGGCAACACTTAATGAGTCAAGTCCTTAAGGAACTGGTATAGTTAGTGGTCCCAGGTGCCAAGTTACCATATTAGGGTTGCAGATGCTCAAACTAGGTTTGAGGCTGCATCTAAATAGTCCAATGATCCACCTCTCTCAAGAGTTAACACACTTGGAAGTGGGGAGGACAGTATGAAACTAATGGAATTGATGGCACATTGTACAAAACTGTCTGAATTGGTGAAAAAATAGAAAGATTTAAATAGTGATTGAGTGAAAAACAAAAAGAGAGATGTGTGAAATAAACAAAAAGAGTGATTGAGTAAGAAAAAGAAATGAGAGAAAAGTGAGAATAAAAAAAGAAAGAGAGATTGTGAGAGTCAAAATTGGTGATGGAAATGCTTATTGGACGAAATTGAGGTTAAAACTGGTATCTCAAAGTTAGTACTGTTGGGTGACCGTTAGTACTGTTTGAGGCATAACAGAATTTCCTTCACTAAATATAGCCGTTGCAAAATTTCCGCCAACTACTTCATCTATAGGTTTGACTAATTGGAGAATTCATGATCTTTCTATAAATTCATAAGATTTATTCAAGATAAGTATAAATTTTATTTAGTTGGTCCAATTAAAAACCTTAAATACTCTCTCTTATCTTAATTACCTCTATCAAACACATATACTCTCATCCACGATCATATCTCAGAACCTTAATTAACCTTCTTTACATCAAATGGCGAATTTAGACTTTTACGACAAGCACAACATGGTTGCCTACTTACAGAAGTCAGAAGGAAGTGAAGGGTTTCATCAGATAATTGATTTTCTTACTACAAGTCATATTAAGTATGCCCTTACTAAAAACCCAACTATCTATGTTTCTCTTATAGAGCAGTTTTGGCAAACTGTTACTACAAGCACATTTGAGGATGGAGACATGGGTATTACTGCTACAATAGATGGGAAAGTCAAGGTTGTTTCTGAGGCGTCTATTAGAAGACATCTTAAGTTAGAAGATTCTGATGGTATTAGTACTTTATCTACTGCAGAAATTTTTAAGCAACTTGCTCTTATAGGGTATGTGTCCAACTCTGACAGCTTAACTTTTTAAAAGGGACACTTTTCCCCTCAGTGGAAATTTTTAATTCATACCATCCTTCACTGCTTAAGTTCTAAGAAAACTGCTTAGGAACAGTTTAGTAGCAACATAGCAACTGCTATAATTTGCTTGGCCACAAACAGAACCTTTAATTTTTCCAAATTGATTTTTAAGGCCATGGTGAAAAACTTAGACAGTAAGACAAAGTTTTTGGTGTATCCAAGATTTATACAAATCTTTTTTAACAAGCACAAGGGATTGCTTCTACCCTATAAAAGAATTTATGTTTCTCCTACCCTTACTCAAAAACTGTTTAGCAATATGAAAAGAGCTTCTAAGGGATATACTGGGGTGGATACTCCATTGTTTCAAACAATGTTTGTTCAGGGTCAGAATTTACAGGGTAAAGGATCAACAATCTCAGTTGAGTCCCATCACACACCCACTAGTGCTTCATCCACCTCACAACCACCAATTTCATCACCGTCTATGCCAACAACCCATGTTGCTGAAGAGGCTGCTCTAATGCCCCATGATTCACCTCTCCCAAGGGTTCACTCACTTGGAAGTGATGAGGGAAGTTTGACATTAAATGAATTGACGGTTCTTTGTACCTCATTATCCAAGAAAGTGGAAAGTTTAGAATCTGACTTAAAGCAGACAAAATAGACATATGGTGCTGCTTACACTAAGCTCATCATGAATGTGAAGAAGTTGGAGCATAAAGTAAAGTCAATCAAAGCTAGAAGAAAGGTCATATTTGTTATTTTAGATGATGAAGATGACTTGGAGGATCCTTCCAAACAGGGGAGGAAGATTGCTCAGATTGATAAAGATGAGGGAATCACTCTAGTTTAGATGGGTGCACAGACTCAGGGGAGGAGTGATGAAGATCTTATGTATGAGACTGGTGTATATGACTACCCAAAAGGATTTACAGGACCAAGTATTTCAATTACTACTGCTGAACCAGTTACAACTGTTGGTGAAGGAGTTAGTACTGCTAGAGCAATTCCTGAAGAAGTTAGTACTGTTGAACCAGATATGGATGTAATACTTGCTGAAGCACTTGTGGATCTCTTAAAGAGTGGAAATAAAAAGTCACCAAAGCCAAAAGCAAAAGGTATCTCTTTTCAAGATCCTGAAGAAGTTGCAAGAAGAGAGGTTATTTCACCACCAGTTTCAAAGATTTCAGCAAAAGACAAAGGAAAAGCCATAATGACTGAACCAGAGAAGCCATTAAAGAAGAAGGACCAGATTCAGAGTGATGAAGAATTGGCTCTCAGACTCCATGCTAAAGAACAAGCTGAATTTGAAAGATTGCAAAAAGAAAGAGTTGCACAAGAAGAAGCTAGCAGAGCAGCTATCTATGATGAAATGGATAACATTCAAGCCATGATTGAAGTTGATGAGCAATTAGCTGCAAGAGTCCAAGCTGAGAAACAAGAACTATACTTCATTGAAGAAAAATCAAAACTATTAGTGGAGATGATAGCAGAAAGAAAAAGGTTCTTTGTAGCACAGAGAGCAGCAGAGCAAAGGAGTAAACCACCCACCAAAACTCAGATGAGGAATAGAATGTATACATACCTGAAGAATATGGTTGGATACAAACACAATCAGCTGAAAGGAAAGAGTTATGAAGAGATTCAGAAGCTCTTTGACAAACATACAAATAGGTAAACTCTTTTGTACCTATGGCATCAAATGATAAGGAAAAAGGTGGTGAAAAGAAGGCTGGAGGCAGTAGAAAGAAAACACTTTCTAAGAAAAGAGCAGATGAAAAGCAAAGTGAAGAGAGTTCTAAAAGACAAAAGATGGAGGATGATGCTGAGAAAGAAGAGCTTAGAGCTCATTTGGATATAATTCTAAGAGATGATGTAGCTGTAAGTGTTGAATCATTAGCTACAAAGTATCCAATAGTTGATTGGAAGACACATGTTCTATCAGAAGACAAGATGTATTATGAGATCATCAGAGCTAATGGAAGTACTAAATCTTACAAGATATTTACAGAGATGCTTGATGATTTTGATAGGCAGGATGAGTTAGATTTATATAGGCTGGTTAAAGAAAGGTTTGAGACTGCAAGCCTAGAAGGATATGACAAATTACTTTGGGGAGATCTCATTACTGTGTTTGAACTAAGTAAAGATGATGAAGTCTGGAAAGCTCAATAGTATTACACATTGATCAGTTGGAGATTATTTGATTCATGTGGAATTTATGTATTACTGATGGATACTGGCATTGCTATTCACATGCTAGTAGACAAGACATATCCTCTTACTCAAGAGATGCTTTTAAGAATGCTGAGTGGGAAGCTAGAGGTTGACAATGAAAGTGAAATGGCATTTGAGCTTCTCAGATTTACTAGATCACAGATTGAAAAGTAGAAGAGTGTTTGGAAGAATCCTCTCAAGAAGGTTTAATTCAAGAAACTTGATAATTTGGAGGTAAATCACAAGTTTAGGGGAGGATTGTTGGGAATTAAGGGCTTCTACAAAGTTTATACTGCTGGTTCAACTTAGTACTACCAAGCTTAAATAGTTTGTACTGCTCAGATTATAACTACCAGTACTAACTGGTTAGTACTGCTAGAGTAAAAGTTAGTACTGCCAGTACTAACTTAATACTACTGAAGAGAAGTTAACACTGCTACATGAAGATTAGGACTGATGAAGAGTTAAACGCGTTTTGTGATATGTATGGACTTATTCTATGTATATCTTATATAGTTAGAAGATATGTTAATATCTTGTAAAAGTTTAGAAGATTTGTAGTTATCTTGTAAAGGACTCCTTGGTGTATAAAAGGAGATCCTAGGTTATGGTTTTAGTATCATCACATCACATCATATCAGTCTTTCATAGTATTCATAGCTTCAAGGTTGTAAACCCTAACACTGTCAAAGAGTGTTCGTATTAATATATTGAAGCTTATTGTTTTGGTTGTATTTCTGTGTCTCAAACATACTTTTTCTTTATTCTTCTTAGTAGTATAAACTAGATTCCGCATAGTTTATATCATACACTCAAAGTTTCAGTCTTAGTGCCTTTGGATTTATCCAAGGATACTAAACTTTACATCAAGCTTAGGAGTTCAAGATCCTTTCACCAAGACCATCACAAGGTCATCAATATCCTCATGAGAATTAAGTTTGATTTCCTCATCCCCTATTAAAAAGGCATCAGATGGTTCCCTAATAAAAGGATTGATCTTTGACTTCTCTGCTTCCAAAGGTTCATCCTCATCACTCTCATCGGATTCTAAATAGTAAACGGTGTGTGGATGACCTGGTCCTGGTTGATGTTGAAGATTTTAACTTATGTATGGTATTTGTTTTGCAAGGAGCTTAGTTTGTGGACTAAACAAGGAAGTAGTCTTAGAATAATGAGCACTCACACCAGTGATAGTGTCATAATAAAGTTTGTCGTCCCACTGAAAATGATGAAGTGTCATATTCTCGATTAAATCATATGCTTCCTGAGGAGTCTTACGCATGATATTACCGCCGGCAGCCATCATGATATTTTCTCGATCAATCATTGTTATTCCATGATAAAATGTTAGGATTTGATCAACAAGTAAGATTCTATGATCTGTACATTTTCGCAAACACGAAAATGGAAAGCAATTCATAGACAATCCTTTCAAAGACTGCGCGACAAGCTCAACATTAAACAAAAATTTGCATCCGTCAAACACCCTTAATCTAACGGACTGGTAGAAAGAGCAAATCGCAGCTTGGGAGAAAGACGTAAAGCAAGGCTAGATGGAGGTAGCTAGATCTAGGAAGTCCCACACGTGCTATGGGCACACCGCACCATGATCAAAACCAGCAATGGAGACACCCCATTCTCTTTGACCTACGACACAGAAGCCGTAATTCCAGTTGAGATAGGAATGCCTTCACTAAGATGTGCAGAAGTAAACCAAACTCAGAATGACGAAGCCTTGATGCTCAACCTAGACATGCTAGAGGAAAAACGCGAGAGAGCTGCAATCCGCAAAGCAAAGAGTAAAGCAAGAATGGAAAAATACTACAACGCCAAATTCTGTAGTACGACCTTTAAACTGGGAGACTTCGTGTACTGCAACAATGAGCCTAGCCACGCAAAATAAGGTGGAAAGCTAGGTCTAAAATGGGAGGGACCGTATGAAGTGGTGGAAGCACTTGGAAAAGGAGCATACAAGATCAGGAATGGAAGCGGAGACATACTTCCGCGGACCTGGAACGTCAAAGACCTGAAGAAATGTTACCTTGAATCTCTAATATGTAAGCATCCCCACCTTTGTGAGCCGCAGTAACACCTTACTAGCGACAGGGGAAATTTTCACTTTAATCCATCTTATGTACTATTTTAAATATTATAATTAATGATCATGTGAAGCTTAGCTACCTTTACAAAATTTTTAAAATTATTTCATACACTATATTTTATGCATTTGGTAAGACGCACACACACACGCACATTGTTTTATATGTCACGGGAATGAGTACATCCCCATAATTAACTCTATTGTTCCAACACAATATAAGGACGAGTAATGGTACGTTGTAAACGTGTTGAGTAATAATATAGTATTTCCCGTTAGATAAAAGAATTACTTGAGTACAAGTAATAATTCAATCTTCCAGAGTCGTATCCACGGTGAGAAATGAATAGAAATTCACGTTGATGTCTTTTATTAGATGCTTGATTATCGTATATTTTTAGTTGGTTTTATAGAATTAAAAGCTATACTAATTATTAAAACTAAGGAATATTAAGCTAAAAGATCTAACAGATATGTCTAAGGGATATGCTTGTCAAGTGAGGTGAAAAGATCATTAAGTGTGAAGGAGAGTTTTAATTGATGAATTAGTACCCGTTTTAAACTTTATTTTCTCACAACGTTAGTTTATTTTGAAAACAATCCTTTATTTTGGTACAAATGACTAGATTCATGTTTGATTATCCTAACGGCTTTTGCCCGCCAAAATAACAAAAAAAGAAATCTAAATAATTCAAAAATTATTAATCAACAATCCTTTTTATTTCACACTTAATTCTCTAGTCACTACTCACTTAACAAGCATATAATATTCTACTCACTAATCATGACTACTAAGCTAGCATAAATCAAATTAACAATCATCATCATAAACATATTTTTCTAAACTAATTATTAATTAAAATTACTACGAATTGAAATAGGTAAGAAAGTAGAACCCATTGGATGAAATGGAAATGAACTAAACCACCCAATCTTATTAACTAAAGTAACACTACAGTTTATTTCTCTTTTAGATTTTATTTAACTAATTAGTTAATAAAGTTGTAAGCTTTATATACTAAAAAGCTTTATAAAATCTATAAAAGCTCAAAACTTTGAGAATTAAGCTAGCTTATAAGACCCTTAAGCTCCTCGCCTAGATGTGGATATAGACTCACCAACTTTATGTACATACAATCAAGGTTAGTACAAATAAGCTATATGAATAAGCTATAAGCTAATAGCTTAAATCTGAAATATTATGTATTTCGAAAAGGATAAGCTAAAATTTATTAGGTTCTAAGATAGATCTAAAATTAAAGGAAAAAAAGTTAAAGTGCAAAAGCTTATTCAAATAAGCTATTAGTAAAGCTTAACCAAATAATAAGCTTATACAAAGTAGTAAATCGAAATAAGCTAATGGAAAGCTTATTCGATCTATAAGCTAGAATACATCTAACTTCGAATATCTACCTCACAACTTAAAGAGAATAAGCTATAAGGTGAAGCTTGTCCGAATATAAGCTAATCTCAAATGGTACTCGAAATAAGCTATAGAAGAGCTTATTCGTATATATATATATAAGCTACTAATGAAAACATAACAGATATAAACTAATTTAAACCTCTCTTATAAAAGTCTAAAAGCCATTTTATAGTAGATAAGCCCTTAATAAGCTCATACAAGCTTATAAGTGTTTATTTATTTGTAAAAGAGCTTAATAGAAATTTATAACAAGGAATAGAGGATTAGAGAAAGAAATAGGATCAAGTAACACCAATCTTCAAAACATTCATCTTCATTAATAAAGCTTATCAATAAGCTAAAGTTTACAAAATAAGCTAACTAATCTATTATAATAAGCTAGTCTATTACAAGTGTTAAACAAATACAAAATATAAACTAATATAATTTTAGTGAAAAAAATGAAAAAAATTATTCTAAAGAATGAAGTGGAGAGGGGATAAATATCCTCTAGATTAGAAGTGATGAGGT